>VZTF01004992.1:687380-928129 GCA_013397755.1 Cnemophilus loriae | reverse complement strand
CGGCACCCGCCCTGCCCCTCCTCCGCCCGCGCCGCGGCCCACAGAAGCCGCCCTCACAGAGGCCGCCCCAAGCGCCGGGGTCGCCCCGCGGGCGGGCAAGGCCGGCACTCACCGGCCATGGCGTCCAGCCGGGCGGTGGGGTGCCGCGGCGCGGGCGTGGGCTTCTCCTTGCTGATCTCGTGGCGGGCCCGATTCTCCACGTTAAAATTCCGGAACACGCGGGTCACCCGCCCGCCCATCGCCGCCGCCGGCCGCGCCTGCGCACGGGGCAGGCCGAGCAGGGGTGATGCGCCGCGCAGGTGAATGCACTGGAAGAAAATAAACCGAGTGCGGCAGGCAAACAAACAAACACGCGAACGAGAGCTACAGACAAGGCGGTTCGCTTTTCACTTCGTGGCTCCCCGGCGGTGCTTTCTCCTTGCCCTCGGCGCTGCCTCGGCCGCCGGCCCGGGGCGGCGTTGGTCCTGCCATGGCTTTTCTAAATGCGTGCGTGACCGGAGCCCGCGGGTCGGGCGGGTCCCGTCAGGAACGCTCTCACAGCCGCGGGCTGCGCCAGAGTTTCCTTTTCAGCCGCGGCGGCTGGCGCCTGAGCGCCCCGACGCGTTATGTCGTGACTGTCGCCACTTACTTATCGGCGGGGATAGGCTCGGCTTGAAACTGCAGCGAGGGAGAATTCCCCAGTACTGTTGAGAATCTGTAGGCTACGCAGCGCTTTCAGGGTGCAGACCCTCTTTTTCAGCTCTACCAAATAACCTTTCTTCTGACTTTGCAAAAATTGCGAAAACCACTTGTGAGAAAATATTGAGCAGGCCTTGAGCCACGCATGGTAAGAAAGGCAAAATTGTAGACAGAATCAAAATTGAGATGGAATCAGCAGTTCATAGATTCAAAAGTGTGAAAAGATACAGAATCCTCAGAGAAGGGAAGGCAGGAAGAGCAAGAGTAAGAACTATTGGCCTGATGCAAAACTCGATAAAGCCTGATGGTTGACTACTTTATTTAAACACGACTGATAAGGTGCCTTACCAACAGAGATTAATGACTCGTTGATTCCAGCTGCTGCGTGAATTAGCCAATAAGTAATTCCGTTATGGTTTTAAATTGTGTATATGCTGTTTGCAGACTCTTAATGCCTTCTGGGCCACTAGGCAGTGCATGGTAGTGTTTGTCTGAATGAAGTGACCTGGAGTGGGAGTGTTACTGAAGGACAGAGAAAAGACCAGACTTCTTCCTCTACCTTTTTTCTGTCCTTGCATCTATCTAGTTTTTCTTACTATTGTGGGCATACAAAACTTGGGGTTTCAGAACTTGGTCTTTTACTAGTAGCATTATTTAGTAATAACAATTACGATGTGATAGTTGTCAAGGCTACAGTGTGCTTTAATGCTGGGTTAATGAATGACTGTGTTTTCCTTAGAGAGAAGCCAGATAGATTTAGAGAGACAATGGAGACAAGGCAACATAAGCATGCTCTGTGCTGGATTTCTGCTCTGTTTGGGAATCAGGAAGGTGCAGTTTCTCCACTTGTTTATTTTAAAGACTCTTACAGTCTGTAGGAGGATAGAAACATGGTTTTGTTCTCTGGTAATAAGCTTACTGACCCTGTCTTATTTTAGACATTGCATGTGAATGAATTAAGAAGACAAGTGATATAGTGATAATAAGAAGCTGTTAAAATCTGAAGTCAGACTCATGACAAGTTTAATTAAATATCTATGGTTAATTACTTGCTGGCTAAACCTGCGTTTTTGAGTCCAGGATTTGATACTTTTGCAAGTGGGGAGTCTGTCTGTTGTGGCTATAATGGAAAAATCCACATGGATGCCTTTGGTGGTTGTAGACCTTTTATAGGTACTTTAGCATTTCTCTGAGATATATTCTTACTGATCTGTCTGTGGATCGGTTATTGTGCCAGATTTGGAAACAAAGTTTCTCCTTTAAAAGCTAAGAACTCCCAGCTTCTGGGATCAAACTTAGCACAGGGCTTCTGTCTTCGTAAAGCCTGAATGTGATTAACACTGCTGTAATATTTACTGACAGCAAAATAAATTCCCCAGAAGGCAGTCAGTTAAAAATAAAGAGTGATGTCATGCTCTGCCTGTCACTTCCTACCACTGAGGATGGCACAAGGCTGTTCTTTTCATTTATAAAGACACATCAAAAGTGCAAGATTTTTATTCTGAAGAATCTTTCTTAGACAAGAAGAACTTGTAGCAAGCAGAAGAACTGAGATTGATTTTTTTTTTTTTTAATAATTTGGTATTTTAACAATGTGACCATGTTGATATTAAATATCAGTAATAAAGAGGCTGGATTTTTTTTCCCTATAAAGTATCTGCAAGTGGGATGATTAAAAAATGAATGTATGTGTACTCAGCTTAGAGAGAGTTTCAAATGGGATGCATTTTTCTTGAACGAGGAGTCTGAATTTTTCCAGGGAATTTAAAAATAACATAACAAAACAGCCCATGAGAAGAACACAGACTGTCCAGCTGAGTTCATGTACACCAGCAGCCTGTTCTCAACACTGGACAGCACCAAACACATCAGAGAAAAATACTGTAACTTGCACGGTATATGTATGCTGTAGGCTGCCACACTAGATCTCCTTTTAATCCTTCCATACCTCTTAAGAGAGAAATTTCTGAAGCTACTGTGCACCTGGGAAATAAAAAGTGCATTTATGACTGTTCTTTGAATCTTTTTGGTTTTCCATCTCAGTTTTGATTATATATGTGTACTTTTTTCTTTCTCAGCTAGTTCTGTAGCTGAGTGGAAAATTAGAATTTAATTTTGGTTGTTAACTAGCATCAAAAGTCTGATGGACCTATTGAAAATTCACTTTAGAGAAGGGAGAACACGAATGTCTGTCGTTAACTTATGTTACTGTGTGGTACTGCTAAAGTTTCTTTGCTATCTTTACTACTCAGAAGATCAGGAATCAGAATATGAGTCCAGATGGGCAGGTAATCTCAGTGAAATAAGAGTCTTTTTTTGGTTATAGGTGCCCAGCTGGAGAATTTTGGAGAGGAGGGAGGTGAGGTTTGCTTGGTGGTTTGTGGTCTGGGAATGGCACAGCAGTCAACCACAGACGAAAATTAGGAATGCCCTTATACAACAGCAGCACAGGTTTATGTATGATTCTGTCCACATTTTCTACCACTGACACTGTTTTCCTCGTCTCATCTTTTTGTTGTTGTTCAGAGTTGATGTCAGTCTAAACAGATACTTGAACAAATTCATGTACCATCAGAATTCAGGGAATTGAGTCCTCTATCCTGATTACTGGTTTACCAGTAAACACAATGAGAGCATTGATCCTTTTGTTCCTTATCTCATCAGTGTTAGGCAGAACCAGAAAACATAGCATTAGCAAGAATTGATTATGAGCCAAGTAAAAATGACTGTCCTGCAACTTTAACTCAAGAGAGATGGACTTACTGATGGATCACTTTTGCCTTTCAGTGATTTTTGGTTGTTCTGTTACTTAATTCAGATTATTTCTCTGTTATTGGTTTCAACTGATCCATCTTTTACTGGCTTCTGAAGTATCTACATGGAAGGATTTTGCTTAACTCCAATCTGTGATCAGAGTGTTCCTGAACACTTGCATATTTTCAAGGCTAGGTGGCTGCAGTGCTTTATTTAAAAGAGTTTTTGTCAAGTCCTTATATGGATGAAGTTTATGGCAAATGCAGCAAGCTCACTGTTACAGGCACACCAGCCCAGACAGATCACTACCTCCTTGTCAGATAATACTAATTTCAAGGACATTGCATTTAAATTCTCCTGATTGACTGTGGCTTGATGTACCTGACATCATCGTCCATATTTTTCCTGTCTGATTGTTGTATCTCCACAAGCAGGTTACTTTGACTTGGAAATGCACAGTAGGAGCCAGCATATTTGAGAATGAGGCAGCCTGGTACTGGAGTTAATTAATTTCATCAGTTACACATGCCTTTTTACTTTATTTTTACTCACAGGCTTCAGTACTCCGTGCTCTCTTCTCAGTGGCAGTGCTAGTTGAGACGGCTGACAGCCTTATTATTTCTTGTAACCTGGCTTCAGTTCATCCCTCTTGCCAGAGTGAGGGTGTAGGAACACCTCCAGAGCAAACAATATCTCATAGATGGTCAGATTTAAGAAAGAGAAGAGCTCCCTTAACTTTTCTAAGCTGTATCAATCACTGATGGTTTAACTGGTCCACAGAAAGCTATTTGAAACAAGAGGAAAAACAAAAAGCCTATGACAGGAGGGGTGTGAACACCTTGAACTGATATTGCTGCCAGGTTGGTTGGTTTGTTTGGAAGAGTTTGTACTTTGCTCCCAGATTGTTTTCCTCCAGCAGTGACAGAAACAACTGTACCAGCTCTAGTGAGGAGGAGGTGAACCAGCAGTGGGAAGAGACTGGGTGGAATGGAGAGGTGGCTGGCTCATCTTGGGCTGGCTTTGCTGGTGCTCCAACATCACCCAAGGCAAACAACATCCTTTGTACTGACTTGAGGCAGTAACAGTACCCATAATTTTACTGCACTGCCACTGCAGTAGCTGTCTGACAGTCCAGAAGATAGTTGGTGAATGGATTCAGAATATTAGCTATCTGCTGGAGTTTCTTTCATGAAAAATAACACATAAAAAATAACAAATATATAACCTATGTATGCTGGCAAGATGCTCCTCTATGATAATGTAATATTTTTTCCATCCCCAAAGGATATTTATATTCTCTCTATATGGTTTTAATTTGTGATCATGCATAAATATTTATACAGGTGTGATGCATTTTGTATACATAACTATAATTTAGTTCTGTTATCTGTGACTTTATATATCAAGGGATTGATTTTCCGTGCTTTTATAAGTAGTTGCAGAACCAGTTTTATTTATTCCTTTTGCACTTTAATTGCGTCCTTCTGCAGTTTACAAATTGTGTATTTGCAGGGGTGAATTACATGAAAAACTGAAGTCTTTTATCTAAGTATGGGGAGCCAAATTTTGTGCAGAATAGGAAAGCTAAAATGACCTCAGTGAACACTTCTAAAACCATTTTATATATATCTCAGTCTTAAAGAAGGCTTATATATAGATCTTAAGAAGCTGGAGAAGTTACAGTGTGGTTTAATAGCTCAGTGGCTTAATCAGTGTTATGCTGGGTCAGTAGCATTTGAGTCCACGTCCTATACCTGTATTTTTTTAGACACAGTAGCTAAAAATCTGCCTTGCACACACAAAGGATTCTTTGCAGATATTTAAGGAATACCATACTGAGATTACACGACTTCCGTAGCTGCTTCCACAAGCCATTTCAAGTCCTCTAATTTCCAAAAAGCAAATGCATCTACACTCATGCTGGAAGAGGATTCCGTCAGGGGAAGCTACCAGACTGCAGAGCAAAGAAAATGTGACCCTAGGGTTACAATCTACAACCTTTAATTAAAAGCCTTGAAGTAAAGATGAATGTGCAATATTGCGTTACCAAAAGATTGGAGAAATGCATCAAATTCATTTAGCATTTAGTCCAAGAAACAAATGAATATTCTAAGATGTGCAGTCACCAGTAGAGTTACAATATTAAAGTCTTGCTGATTCAAACACAACTTTTTCTTAAATTTCTGGTTGAAATAACTTTATTCTAAACTCTAAGTAGCAACTGCTTAGGAACTGATCTTAAAACATATAAAACAGATAAAATCCCATTGACTTCAATAACATTTATACAGAACAGGATAAATAAGAATGAAAACAGTGGGAAAGAATCCAAAGCTCTAGACAAAAATCTGCATTTGAAATGAACCAAAAAATCTTAAAATTTGGAGTGTAATTCAGTGAGGGTCAGGAAAGAAATTCATGAGGGAAGATTTTTCATAACTATATTCTGTCTACTACATGGGTTTTGTTTGTTTTACATCTTACTGTGAAATAGCCTGTGGAAGCCCTTATTAGAGACACAGTTTTAGACTACATGTATTCATATTGATGATCAGGGCAAAGTAGATTTGTTATCTACTTGATTCATTTGCCATAAAATATTACATTTTATTTGATTTAGGAATATACCAGTATGGATTATTGTAGCAGTGTTGTAACAGGAATAATGTCCCACTACAAAAGATTTGGTCTACACCTAATGCAGTAGTACCCATAAACATATGTCACAGAGGAGGGTATAGTTAAGACAAATAATGCCACATTGTTTTAATGTTAATTTTGCATTATTCCCTAATACTCTGCTTTATGTATAATAATACAGAAAATTAATTACATTCTTCCTACAGGCCTTCTGAGCATTTTCACTTGTATGTATTACCTGAGTGATTACATATCCAAATTGTGCTGGTAGAGAATGCATTAAAGAAAAGGTTTCAATGATACCAACACATGACTACCAGTATTAGAGTTCAAGTGGAAATAATTACTGAAGTTAGAGAGCCCTTTTGTGTGCCTCTTCTTCCCACAGCATCAAAAATCTAGGGGCAGCATGTGGGACACAGATGTATTTTGAACAGTTACATTTACTAATTATATAGAGAGATACAGTGGTTAAATATACAAGTGTCAGGTTGCTCTGGGGGCTACAAAAATAGACCATAAAAGAGGTCCCCAAATATTTAAAGTACTACCTCTATGTACTAAAAGTTCATTTTTAGATTGCATAATAAGGACATGATTAAGCTTCAAAGCTCTAGCATTTTAATGCAGACTTACTGAGACTCCTTGACGGCAGAGTTCTTTATGTAAGATGTCTTTGGGATCGCAATGAAGCTACCACACTTTCCTATATACATAATAAAATACAAAACCAGTGTTCTCAAGCAATAGTTCAGGAACTCTATAGGTACTATTGTACTTTTTTGGGCTAGAAAATGGTGAAAATGGTCAAGTTTTCTTTAGTTGAGAAACAGTTTGTCAGGATTTCTCATGGCTTTCTAATATGAGTTAAGGAATTATCTACAGGATATATGATGAGTGATAACATGATAAATTTCACATGCACAAAATTGGTAGAATTTAGTTACAATAATCCCTCTGAGCACCTTTGTGTGTGACTAGGTGTCAGCATCTGAGAGCTGCTGGGAGATGAGGTTCCCTGCTGTACCTACAAGTAGCAGGTCTCAGCCTGTGGATGACAGAGGCTTTAAATAATTCGGTACACTGAGTTACTCCAGAGGAAATGTCTGTTGATGGCCTGTCTGAATTATGGCAGCAAATCTTCTCTTGTCAGAAGTACTGCCAGACTCTCATCAATGGACTGTGACATGGGCCAGTTTCATCCTGGCGTAAAATCTCTTGTCAGACTGTAGAAATGATCCCTGCAGGGCATCTCTCTTTGCAGCATGGCGAAATTCACCTCTCACCCAACAACTGAGATTCTTAGATTTCTGCGAGTTGCTCCTGCAGTCTTTCACTTTTTGTTCAGACATCAGAGGGAACATGCTAAGTTATTTGTTCTTGTTTAATACTTTAATCTGTTTGGAAAATGTGGGTCATCTTCTAGTAGTTAATTGCTCCAACAATGAGGTGTTTTCATTTTTTTTTCTGACACCCCTGTGGATGTACTATACTCTCTTTTTGGACATGGAGTTGAGAAGCAGAACCACAGACTCCTCACATGGGAGACAGAACAGCATCGATTTCAGAATCTGTCCCCTCTCTCTCTCTTCAAGTGCTGAAATGCACGTACCCGAGATCTCCACTAGCTGTTGCAGCTCCGAGTAACAAAGCAAGATACGTTTTTCTCTTTTTAATGAATGGATTATGTCGACCATTGCTTTTTGTTCTTTCTATTGGTTCATATGTGTTTCAGGCTCTTCCACAATATCCTAAGACAGGTTAGAAAATGGAGTGGAAAGTAGCACTGCCATTTTCAAAGCAGCAGTTATACTTTTTGTTAAAATTAAATATTTTTTTCAGATGTTTTGTGTTTCTGAGGCATAAATAAGGTGTGGGGTTTGTTTTGTAGTGCAGTGTATAAACTGAAAATAGAGAGTAAAAGGCTAAAGTATAGTCAGCAAATGTATAGTTAAAAGCTATTACGAAAAATTATGAAAAACTATGCAAGTGTGTTCCTGTTTCCTAATAATAGGCAAAATCTGAAAGGTTTAAATCTTGTACTTTTTACAACTTAGCATTTTATTGATGCATTATGTATGTTTGCCAGAGGTGACTATACATGTGTTTTCTTTATTGCCCCTGTAGACTGAGGGTTAAATGGAAACAATATTTGGTTTAATGCTAAAATTTTATCTGGTGTTTCTGATTTTGCAGGTTATTCCCACTGGGCGAGACAGAAGATGGCTTCAACGACTCTTTTGAAGGCATCTTGCTCATCTGAGTTCTGTTCCTTTCAGACTGTATACATAAACCCCTTTTTTGTCTGGACACAGCAGAAAACAGTAGATAGTTTCCGTGCTCAGTGTCAGGCCCCCACCAGGCAACATTCACGCACATGTGTACACAGACACACAATTGTATGCTATTGTTGCTTTTGTGGACAGGAGGGGCTGTTGTAATCTATAGCCCTTGCTGTCACAACCCTAATGTTTCATTTAATGACTTCCATAACCTGTCTCCCTCCATGCTGCTTTTTGTATCTTCATCTCAGATGTACAGAGTGACTCCCCAGACAACACCCAACCCTCCTGATTTTGGACCAGATTATTCAGCTTCCACTCCATGCCTCTCATTCTGGTAAATGACTTGAGTAGTGACTTCAGTTGTTTTAGATAAAATAAATTAAAAAAACCCCAGTATATGACTGTAACTGGAAGTAGGCTATCATTCCTAGTAACCTTAAATAGGATTTAGACTTTTTCATAAATCAGAGGTACATCTCTTGAAAGTTAGTTGCAATCTGCCTTTAGCGTCTCCTGCACCATTATGACTTTCTGTCTATATGAGCAGACAAGTGCCTGCTTCCCAAAGTGGAATCCATCATCCTGAACTTACTTTCAAGTACCTTTTTTGTATGCTTACCAGAAGCAATTTTAGGCTGCAGTCTAACAGTGCATTGTCTCTAAAGGAGAATCCTGCTGCTGCTAGTAGCCACCATTCAGACCCCTTGGTAAGAAGGGCTCCTCTGCCTGCATGGTGTGCCAGCTCAACCTACTGCCTGTGCAGAAAACCACTCATTTTCTTTTCTTTCATTCTATTTTTTTTCAGATACCCCTTGTTTAAGATAGTGAGTAAGAAGCATAGCACATGTGTCTTCCTCAAGTACAATCACAATCCAGAAGGTGGCTGAGGTGTTTCAAGACTTTGGTATCTAAAGCAGGGATTTTATCTTCCCTAATTTGTCAGTGACAAGAAGAGGACTTCTAACTGATGTGCTAAGGATCTTCCTCTTGCTCTTTGTCCTGCTCTTTTATCAAATGTTTGGTTTGTTGTTGTGTTGTGGGTTTGGGTTTTGTTGTGTTTTGTTTTTTTTTTTCTTTTGTTCTAGCATCTCTGATTTTTTATAGTGATGAAGACAGATACATTGTGTTCTGGACTAGTATGCCTGTTAAAAATGATTGAGTTATAGAAATTCACCTCCAAGTACATGCATACGTACAGAACTAATCCCACATAGACTAGATGGAGTAACAATTATTATACATAAATCTGATCTCTTATCAAGATAGAGCAAGTCTTGGGCCACATGGAGTAAGCAGCCTGTCTCATATTTGGTGTATGGAGCACCCTCTTGTCTTTCATCATGATCCAGATGATATTGCAGACCATCACACATGCAGCCTAACCAGTACAACAAAAAGTTGAGAAAGCAAACATAGACCCTTCAGAGTACTGTGTCTGAATCTCACATTTGGTGGGCATCTACGCAGAGATATGTTAGAGTAGCTTTTGCAGTATTCAGATACTTCCATGACTAGTTACTATCAAGAATGGAAAAAGACAAAACATACATTCTGGCAAACATGGACAGAAAGATACAGATTAAAACAAGCATTATCTCTACTGGTATATTCGTGACCTTCAAAATAAGCAAATTTGCATATGTGTGGAACTTGCACCTTCTATCTATCACCAGTTATGTGACTGATTAAAGATCCCATCCTATTAGAAAAATTTCTTTTAGGAAACTGTCTATTCGAGATTTCTACTGTTCCTTAGCTAAGGAGTTAAGCATAGGAATGTCAACCTTTGAGGGTTCCATCACACTGTGTTAGGTGAATCTTTGGTCTGAATAAGTTGAGTTACTATTCTGCCACCAGTATGACTAAGAAAGTTCTTCCTCCACTGATTTAACAGCACCAGTCATGCACATGAAAATAACAGGCTTTCAGAAACTAAGGTTTCCATATTGCCTAAGTACCACTGTGAGTGGACTCATCTATTCTGTGAATGTGTTGACTAGAATATCTTCTGTTTCCAGTGTACAAATCCTGACAAAGGTGCAGGGGTCTTAGTTCAGACATTGAGGAGCTGGAGTAAGCTGTGACCTTGTATTGCTGGTATCTACAGAATATCATTATTTTGGATATCTACCTAGCTCCTCCTGCCACTGTCTATGAATTCATGCTCTGATAACATGAAGCCGTACAGAACCTTCAATAATGCCCTATAAACCACAGAGAACTGTTAGAACACATACTGAGAAGGATGAAAGGCTAGTAGCATTTGCTGAAACAACCTGAAAGGTAGTAAACCTCAAACTGTAATAGCTGTGTGTAGCAGCCTATGATAATTGATTTCTGCAGGTGCTTTTGCATGGGGAAATACTGGAAGTCCTTGATCAGATACAGAATCAACTATTCTTGAGATGGTGCCTGGAAAGTGAATAGTCCCAGGTAGAGGAAGACTACACATGTTCACTGTCCCACACTGTGTTTCTAATGTGTACCCACTGGCTCTTATTCTGTTCATCTTCAGAGGTTAGAAACTGGGAGAGCTTTATGATTAAACAGTTAACTTTTTTTTTTTTTAACTGCATGGGGAAGGAGTTGCTGCTGTGCATAGTTAGCACAGTGAGGTCAGCTCTGCTAGCTGTAGTTGTGGAAGGGATGATAGAACATACTTTGGTTCTGCAGACAGAGTAAGCTCAATAAATTACTTTTATGAGCTCTCTCTCTCCCTGCAGGTTTCTAACACCTGCATCCTCCCTCTTATGAGGGAGAGGACTGGTTGTCTAATTGCTCCAGAATTAAAAGTGAAGCAAACATTCAGTCATTCTTTCAAATCTTCAGTATCCTCATGTTACTTTCCATTGCAGAAGGGACCTGAATGTAAGAAAAGGCTAAAGGAAGTGTAATCTAAAGATGCTATTATACAAACAGAATAAAAGTCCAACATTAAAAAAGGAAGAAAAAACTCACTGGGTTTGAAAACAAAGACATGCAGAGTGCTCTACACAAAGGCCTATGCTTTTCTTAGCAGAGTGACAGTACAACGGCTTGCAACAGGCTCCATAAAGCATTACATATACAAGCTCATCTATCACAGTGTAAAAAGCACTGCAGGAGTGCATGGTCTTTCTCCCTCTTCCTGACCCCAGGGTCTATCCTTATCTTCTTTTACCAGCCATGTCACAATCTCTTTCATCTGATCATAGAGGTTTTCATACATCAGAGCCTCCAGCCTGATGCTCTTGCAGCGGCCACATGCTGAATGGAGCAGCTACATTTTCTGAGTGCTGGCAGTAAAATATGTTTCCTTGATGTTAGAAATACACCTCCTACTTCACAGAAATAAAAGCTGTGGAGTATCACATTTAATGTGCCAGACTATTTTGATTTCAACAGTTTAGAAGTTGAGAATGATTTTGTTTAAAGCAGCCTCAGGCTGAGCCATGCTCAACTGTTCTTTGGGAGCAGGGGGATCTAGGAAAGGGAGATGGAGGAATAGGAAAGTTGTTAACATTCAGTGGCCAGCAATTTACCTACCAAAAGTACTATACAGGTTGCTTAGAGAACTGTTTTTTTAGTTTCTTGTCTAACCTCCACTTCCTTTTTCTCTTTCTGTAAATGTTAAGGGCTGCATCCAGGGCTATATTCAGAAAAACATACATAGCAGAGGAAGCATTGCAAGGTTCAAGCAGGACCTTACACACCCTGCTACCTGTCAGGAAGTTCCTTTCCACCAGTAGTGGATGTCACCTCATGTGACTAAATCTGTTCCAGATGAAAGAACCAGGTCAAAGCAGTAACCTAGACAACTTCAATTTTACAGCTAACACTACTATTTATATAGCTTCTACTGAGAAGGGAATAGTTACTCCCTTACCTGTTTTGATTTTCTTTTGCCCACTGGGCTTCCTTTGTGCAAGTGCTCTCATACAGTTTGTGTTTGTCAGCTCCACCAACAAGCAGAAAACCCAAGGCACTTAGGGGTTTTCTTCTAGCTCTAGTTGCAATAAGGATAGAGGGTGGGATTGCAGATATTGCATTTTCTTCCTTTTTTAATGTTGGCCTTTTATTCTGTTTGTTTCTTTTAGATGTTTGTGGTACTGGCATGTAACCTGGAAAACGCTCAGCTGAGAGAACTGCTCAGATCATAATGTAGTGTTTGATGTTTTCATGTTTTTAATCAAAATAGTGGTGCTGGGTATAATTTCAGATGTAACTAGGAATTGCCTGTGTTTATCTGGCTAATTTTCAGAACGTTGAGATAACATGCACCACCAGTACAGCAGGTTTACATTCAGCTTTGCAAATCAGGAAGAGCACTATAAGAGGAAATGATGGGTTAAGTACAAATGAGTTGTAAAAAACCTCTGAACAGAACGTTTACACAAACATTGATTGCACATGATCAGAGATTGCTGTAACTTGTGGCTATGTGGGAAACTCATCCTAAATCGCCATAAGATGAGAATCTTGCAAACTCATACTGGAATCTGAACTGCAGAAGTTTTCAGTACGGATAGCTGAGTGATACATGATCCTTACACAGTGACTGTTAATCATTTTAGATGTTATCCAAAAAACTAGAAGGAAAAAATACTTCCTAGTGTGGCTGGAACCACGAGGCACCATAGTATTCATAGAGGTTCCAGCAACAGAAATTTTAATGTATTTTTCTTCATAGTGTCTGAAGGGGTTACACAAAATTCTGTATTTATGTTTGAAAGCAGTCTCAGTTTTAAGTTCAAGCCAGCTGTACCCTGAGGCTGAAACATGGCCATGTTTTGGCAGCAGGGAAGACTGCCATATGTTGCAGTGATAAAGAAATTACACTGATGCCAATCTCTGAAGTCAGTCTTCTAAAAAATACATAAGGGAGTATATTTGTGGCAATATAAGCTTTTATAGAGAGAGAGAGTAAAAGAGCTCGACAAGTCTTTATTAAAGGATAATTTTTCTGTCCCTTTAACAGTAAATGCTGCAAGTCATAATTCACTGTTGTTCTTGAGAGAAGTTGTATATCATACATAAATCCATTGCCTCTCCCCGTTACACAGAATTGCTTGCTGTCTAGCTCCCAGCTATCAACAGGACAATTCCATTCTTTGAGTAAGTTCTTACTTATTGACTGACTTTTAGTGAGCACAAACTGGAAATCGATAAGAAGACCCTTTTTTTAGGAGTCATTCAGGCAGCCCTCTAAATGAGAGCAAGGGTGTGGAGACCCTGGACTTGGCTAGCAGCACCATGACATACTCATTCCTTTTTTAAGGTCAGTGTAGGCCATTGGTTTGTAGCTCTCATGGGTGAATTCCAAAAAAATTGGCAATTAGTTTGTTTCAGTTCCAGCAGTATGTCAAGGATCTTTGAACACAACTATTTGTATTCTTGATAGGCATATAATAAAATGCATTGTAGGATATATTCTTACAGTGCGGTAGTTCCAACTGCATTTGCTACAACCTTAATGCAGAACAAAATATCAAGTAAAAAATATGGATCTCAATCATAAACTTTCTGTTCTCTGCTGTAAACACTGAAGCTGCTGTTTCTTGTTGCTGAAGAGGGACTGTTACTGACTATCTGACTGACATAAAGCTGACTATCTGAGCAGTTTAAAATTCCCTCCATTAACCAGTATCCTGAGGTGCATTTTTTAGATTGCTAAGAAGTTGCTGAGAACAGACTATGGATTCCCCCAGCATCTTCTTTTATGTCCATGAAACATATGGCCATAAACCACCATTTATGTCCTTGAGCTTTTGAAAGAAATTATCCAGAGATGCAATAAATTTGTTTTGAAGGAGTTTCACTACTGACTAGGTCAGTAGTTTCCAGATAAACATTTTCTTGTGCAGCAGTGATGGTAGTCTCCAAACTTGCATTTTTTGACTGTATACAAGCTAAGTTCTTCTGCATCTCCTGTGCCAACAGGTCCAGCTGGCTTTGCAGTGAGGACACTAACTCATTTGCAGTCTTTGTATATACACACTCTTCCATTTCTACTTCTCTTAAATGCCCACAGTACTTTGCAGATGAGAAAAAATACTGGCTGCTTCTGTAATTTTTTTCAGAGACAGAGCTCTCCTAAGAAGATATTAATTGTTTTTAATGGCCTTCCATCTCATCAACCAGAAAATTTCCTTCTGTTATTCTGAAACAAACAGTTTAGTTCCAGGACAATTTTTGCCATTGGTGTCAAGATATTTAATGCTCTTCCTGATCCAGATACTTGCTTCTCAGTCAACTTGAATGGCTCAGCTGTACTAGTAAATGGCACAGTCGTATTTTGTAACACATTTTCAGACACCTGAGAAAGTTCAGTGGTCAGCAATTTTTTAATAGAGGTAAAAAACCTTGATACAACTAATGCAATTATCTGCTGAACAACTGATAGATAGAAGGCCACCTATAGAATATGCATAAGATGTCAAAATCTATTGCTGCTTCAGACAGTTCTCACTAACTGAATCTTGTACTTTATTGACCAGAACATTAATTTCTCCTGCAAATCTGTTTGGATGATAGCACTGTGTTGATCAACAGCATTCTTATGATACAGTTTTGCATAGACACATTGTTTATATTAACAGTACTTAAATTAATAGTACTTAACAGTACACTTATGTTAACAGTACTTAACAGTACCTAAACAGTACTACCAAATGGCTAACTGTGCCATGAAGTTTTTGTGTATTCAGAACTGAAACCATATACTCTTTCTTAGCTAAAGGAATCTTGGTTTCTTGCAGATCTGCCTGTGCTTCTTTTCAGTTATTTCTCCTTGAATTGCAGATCTGTTTTTATTGCTTCATTGCTTTTATTAATTGTGAATGGTTTAGTGATTGTTTTCACTACTTTTTCCATGGTGCTTATGATCTCAATATACTCTGCATCTTGTTTGTCCCAAACTGTCATCTTTCCTTTAAGGGCTACATGAATTTTCAATGAAAATATAGATTCCATTTTACTCTTGTGCAGCAGTGAGGTCTCCTTTTAGGTGCTTAATCTCTTTAGTGTCTTCCTCAATAACAGTTCCGTTTGGCAGCTGCTGGTTAACTTAAGGTTTCATCACGTTCTTTGCTCTGTGAGCATACTCCACTGTACCCTTTTTTCCCTCAAGATTTATAGATGTGGGAGAAACTGTAGCTACTATTGATGTTCTTTGTTGTTCTCTGAGAGTCTTGAAGGATCCTCTTAGGATGCCCTGTGTCTTCTTCCACAAGAGTAGCAATAACTCTTTCATGGATCCGAATAGATTACTTGGTATTTCCAGCTTCCAACTCTTTTATCAGCTACTCCAAACTGAAGTGTTTTTACCTCATGCAAGTTTATATTCCCAGTTCTAACAAGCTCTTGTCCATCTGCTCGAGTTACTTTCATACAAATGGCAAAGGAAAAACAGTAGGATCAACTGGAATATGCATTCATGTAAGTAGCTGCAATAGTTCTTTTTGCTGCACCTTTTTCCAGGATTTGGTAGGCTTCATTTTTGCTGTGTTCAGGCATTTCTTCTGAGCCTTTCACATTTACACCTGTCTAGTGTATGGGATCATTGAACATCTGCAGTCTTTCTCTAGTGCTGGGAATAGGATTCAGAAGATAAAAAAGCTCTTCATTATGTATTTCCAGAACAGAAAATTTTACTAAAAGAAGAATAAAAGTCATTGTCAATGTCTGTGACTTTTTCTAATATAAATATGATGTATTGCCAGACTCCTTTCAGTGGTGTCCAGCAACAGGACGAGGAGCAGTGACCATAAACCAAAACACAGGAAGTTCCACCTCAACATCAGGAAGAACTTCTTTACATCGAAGGTGGCAGAGCCCTGTAACAGGCTGCCTAGGGAGGTCATGCAGTATCCCTCTGTGGAGACATTCAAAACCCACTTGGATGCGATCAAGGAAAGGAACTGTAGCCATAACAGTTTTGTGTTGCACATGAATTAACTGCTTCTAACGAAGCACTGGCCTTGTCTTTATGCCTCTGTTTTGGAGCAAGAATGGGCCTCTGCCTGGTAGGAGCACTGCATAAGCAAGCTGCTTGACCCTTGACTTGGGAAGGTTTGCATTACTACCCAAAACACTCCATATACTGCACCTGATGCACTTTCTGAACTAACATTCCAGTTGTTACTGTCTGCTCTGCAGATGAGGAATTGGGGTATTTCTAGATACCTTTCACAAACACCTTACAATAGAACAACTCATCTGTCAGTAGGCTTAACTCAAGGCCCACATGCTGAAAAGTGTCTTAAGGAACTGTCATCTGAAAAAGACTTGAACTCCTCTGATGTGGCAGGTATGTAAAATTTATTATGGAGGTATGTTGGAGATGGAGGCAGAGATTTTTGGGATTGATTGTTTTTGTATTAACTTCACAGATCACAAAACAGGAACTAAACTCCTAAGAAAATCCAGTAGCAAGATGAAAACTGCTCAAAAGTAGAGCTGCTCTGTGCAGTTCTCAAAACTGTATTTTCTCCTATGTATTAAAGCACATTCCAGTCTTGCTCATTATGAATGGATCACTAATCATTAGATTTATTTTTTAATTCTCCTGAATGTTCTTCACAATCATGGGGTTAGTTAGATGGTGCGGGAAGAAAAGTTCCCACCACCTCTCAGTTTCATGACGCAAGGCTGAAAGAAAAGTGCTGTTACTGAGCCTCACTGCAGAGCTGGGTCCTGTGTCCCTGCAAAGATGGCATTTGGAAAAATACACAGTGGTGCAGTACTTGTACCTCAGACGGATGTTCCTCATCACCTTCGCAAATAAGGTTTTTAAAAAGTCACATTAAAACTCGTAACAGGATGATAAAGCACTGATGCCTTAATATCGTAGGATGTAGCAGTGTAGTCCTGACCCTGCAGAGACCTCACTCTTTCCAGCCATATCTCTTGTCCTAAAATCTTCCTTCCCCAATGCTCCCCTGACAGCCCTCCTGACCCCGCCGTCCCCCTGGTTATCCCGCGTCGCAGGTCGTCTGCCTACAAACTTAGCGCTCCTTAAACGGCTCACTGAACCAGGCCTTCTCCCTCCAGCCCTCCCGCAGGGCCCTGGCCCCGGCGGGTGGGCAGCGCGGCGGGCCTCGCCTCCCGGGGGCACCGCGGGCTGCAGAGGCGGACCTCCCCAGCCCCGGGAGCGCCCGACCCCCGGCGCCGGGATCCCGCGGCCCGACCCGCCTCCTCCTCCGGCAGGTGCGGCCCTNTCGCCGCCCCTGTTACCTAACCGGGACCGGGGCGGGGGGCGGCCGCCGGTCGTGCCCCGCCGCCCCTGCCGCTCAGCACCGCTGCAGTGGGGAAGGGGGGCTCTGATGGGAAGGGGGGGGCGAGGGCGAGTGTCCCCGTTGCCAGGGAGACGGGTCAAGCGGCAGCTCCAGCCGGCGGGGCGCCCCCGGGCACCGGGCAGCGCTCCCGCCGGCCCTCGGCTCCGCGTAGGAGGCGGCGGGGAGCGGCGGTGGGGGGAGGATGAGCCGGAGCCCGGGCTGGCTCCGGGGCCCCGTGAGTCCCGCTCCCCGCGGGGTTATGCGGGGACGTGCTCCAGGTGCTCGGCTGGCGGCGGCTCCGTAAAACATGGCTCTGCCGCCGCGACACGGGCGCTGGAAGGCGTCTCGTTACTTTGTGCGAGCTGCGCTCTCGTGTACCGGGACTTGAAGCTACTCGTTCGAGTGACAAAAACAAGCTTTTGCTCCTCTCCGGCGTTTAAATATGCGAGAGCTCACAACTGCGAACGATCTAGGCACCCTGATTGTTGGAACATTGTATCTGCAGCCCTCGCCATTGAAAAGCTGCTGCTCAGGTGGTTGTAGCTGATGGTGGGGAGAGATTTGGTTCCGGGCACGAGATTTCCCGTTTGGTCGGTCTGGAGCAATTCTAGCGAAGAAGCGCGGGTCCCTGCGATGCCGCAGGTTGCAGATGGTTCATTGCTGCCGCTCTCCCAGGCCATCGGTGCAGGGTGGATTCCTCCCGTGGAGCGAGCCCGGCTTGTCTGAGCGGGCTCCGGCGGAGTCGGAGTGACAGCTGATCCATAGCTGTCACACCAAACACTGGGAAGCGGCGTGCTTGGCACCACACACCACAATAAAATGTGAAAGAAACGGAATTACGGTTTAAATCTTATCACGGGGAAATAAACTGCAGACGTTGATCATAGCAGATAGTGTGGCTACAGTTTTTAAAGCTTGCCATGAATTTTTCCAATTTTGTAGGACTAGGAAAATATCTTACGAACGTTTCAAAAGCAAGTTGGGGTTAGTCTTATTTGCGTAAATGTTCATGGCAGCATTTGTTCAGTCATGAAAAGATCAGAGGCAGACCCAGAGGCCACAATCCTGTTGACTTAGCGCATAGGGTAAAGGATTACTGTAGCCTTGCCAATTCCTGTTGATTCTGGGATCTGCATGCATGAAGCAGTTGGCAGGGACAAGACTGCTGAGGCGTGTTCAATTCTTTAGAGTTTTTATCTGAAAGCCGTGTTTGCTATTTAAGTAGATCCTACAGAAATGCAGTGACGTGCTGAATAAGTAATACAGTTGCCACAGGTGCTTAAAAAGCTACCCCATATATAGCTACTCAGTCACATCTCTTTGTGTTGTTCAAGTTTACGGATGATTACAGAGAAATTTTTTTCTTTACTTTGAAAGTACTCCAGAAAAACTCCTTTTATCTTTTGTCTGCTTTTCAGACTGTGAATAGTTTGACAGCATCTGTAAAGCACTTTACAGTTATTATGTACAAAGTACTGCACTAGGTTTGGGTATTCTCAGAAACTGTTAGAGAATAATAAGCTCTTGATTAGTAGGACACTAAAAATAATGCAGTTGTACCAATTAACATCTCTTAAGCACAAGATTTTTAATTTTTTTCAGGTGCCTAAAGTGTTTATAAAAATATTGTGTTTTACTGTACGTACAAGCAGCAAAAGGCCCTGTTAATTCCCGTATAAGCATACATGGAGAAAATGTACGTTTGGGCAGCTATTGAATTGGCAGTTGGGGGTAAGATTGTACTCCTAATATTTCAAGAGGAGAAGAAATTGCCTTGGGGTTTCTTTGAAAATGGTCCAGTTAGATTGGCAGGTATACTTTTCATTCAATTCCGAGCCAAAGAAAATGCTGTTAGGGAAGGGAATTTTAATATGGAAATTGTAGTGTTGTTTATTTAACACTCTGTACCTCAGCACGAACCACACAGAAGATGAGATTAAGCACTGTCTTTACTGTCAGAAAAAAAATGAGATTTTTAAAAGTAAAGATGACTATGCAGAAATTTAATTTATGGCTATATTTTTATGAAAGCGAGCTTGGAAGTGACTGAGCTTCAAACTGGCCCTGAAAAAATAGTGTAGAATCTTGCCTTGGACAAGAAATGTGAGATTCCCAGGGATCTTCTAGTGGAGTTGTAATCTTTCTTCAGTCTGTCTTCTCTGTAAGACAGGACGTGAACAACTGTGTTTAAGATGGCAACTCCTGTTAAAAAGTCTGTGTATTGCTGATCGTGTAAGTGAATTTGACCCAGGATTGGAATTTGAACATACAAGGAAATTTGAGTAGCATCAAGGGAGGTGGTTTTGTTTTGGTTTTTTCCTCTCTTTTTATTAAGGGGAGCAATAAATTTTGATTTTACAGTAAGGAGAAGTATGGTTAGAAGATCAGTAGCAGGTAGAAATTTATGCTTGCATGGATCATTTCTTCACTGGGCACTTATGAAGTAAAGTAAGTGTGATTTGAACAGACAAAATGCTGTGTTTGTTAAAAATTGACATTTTTGTTGTCTATTTTTGATTCAGAATATGTTTCTTTTGTCTGATAAGTCAGAAATCGATGTAACGTAGCTTCTGACACTGATGATCAGCTACTACAAAGCAGCAAAAAGGAATGTATTTAATAAGAAATTCATGGCACTGCTGTGGTGTTTTTGATCAGTTCTGCTGACTGGAATGTGATGAACTTAATGGCCAAGAATGACATTAATTTAATGCCACACTAGCATGGGGAAGTGATGATTATAAATTGAACTAGAAGCGGGAATTGAATTAAGTGAAAAATGAGATTAATTTAATCGCTTGTGTGAGAACAGATGACAGTTGTTGGGAAAAACTAGCCAAACAAGAATATCATCCAGTGTAATTATACTTACCTACAGCAGCCACATATTTGTCTCATTTTAGTTCTTTTACTGAAAAAAAAGAAAGTTATCCTTCCTATTTCTCATCCATCTAAGACTTTCATATGATACTTGCCAATGTGTTCTCTGCTCTGAGGACTTCAGTTACTCTGATTACCCTGACTGCAGGGAGTGGAGGGGAATCTCATGTTTGAATTTTGGTGTCTCTCTTCTTTGGAGATAGAGGAACAGTGTCAAAAGGCTAAAAAATATGAGATTTTCCTAAGAAATTATTAAATTTTTAGAAACCTAATTTTTAATTTTTTAACAGTTTATTCCTCACACAAAAAGCCCCACAAAACCACCCTGGTACTACTAACTGGTAGTAGTATATCCCCTCAAATTTCTTGAATTATCTGGTGCTTATACTTAGTAGTGAAAGACAGGATCCTCAGCACAGCGATTTCTAGACCCTCACTTCTTTGTGTTCTGACTTAGATGGCTTTTTGACTGCTTGTGAAATCAAACGAAGTCTGCTGCTTTGGCATTCCGTATGCATACTATGTTGCATGACTGTGTGCTTGTAGATGACATGCTTTTATTTCCAAGAGATTTTTGAAATTTTATTATCAAATTCTGATTGCTGAAAATAAGTAAAGAGTAAAAACCTTTCACAGGGTCTTGTGAGCAATTGTTTTAATTAATGGTTGGGGTTTTTTTTTTAAATTTTGTCTTGTGTGTGGGTTTTACCCCTGACTGAGTTTTTGGACTTTGAACAATTAGAACCTTCAAATCGAGAATAAACATACTTAGGAGACCATTTTTCAAGGGGAATTCCTGCTAAGCCTGAAGAAATTTCAGGGACTAGAGGCAACTCTGGGAGGTAGTTTCTAAAGAAGAAAATGAAGTAGTTGTGTTGGGGTTTGACAGTTTAAACTGGGAGACCGGGAGAGGTTTGAAACTCCTGGTTCTGGGTGTTCCCATGTGGATCAGCCACCCTGAATGTGCCTGACCTTTATAGAAAGGGAAATGTCTAATGTAGGCCAGAAAGGAGCTGCAGTAGATTCTGGGCGGGTGCTAGTCTGTGTTCTGGATTCTAGAAAAATTTTTTGTCAATATTTTATCAGACGTGTGTTTCAATTGCACTTTTAACAATGGAAAAATTTGGACATAGCTAAGATTCAACACTGAAGTCCGCTGCTGGGCTTGCTGTGGACGTGCAATGTTTGTCTTCCTTTCAGGGGCAGGAGTTTTGCACAGACGAGGTACCTGAATTAGGAAACCTTTTCTGCCCCTTGCTGTTAGTGGCAGTGAAGTCACTCAGGGCAGATAGCTTGTGGGAACTGGGGCAGGACCAAGGGGTCTTTATGCACCTACACACTCTGCTAGATCTTTGAAATACATCTCTCCTTTGGCTTGAGACAAGAAAGATGCTGTTTCAAAAAGTGACATTCCAGTAGTGAATGTTGTGCGAATTCCAGTCGCACTCATGGCAGTTGGAAGCTGTTGACCTTGATATCAGCAGTTGGATATTTCCCTGTGATGAAAAAGCAGTGAAATATGTAAACAGTTATGAGTAAAATAAATCAGATCCTTCAGAACATCAATAATACTTGAAAATGCATGGGTTTTTTTCCTCTAAGTTAGGTGACTACTGTGAACAGTTATGTAAATTAGGAATTTGTTCTGCCAAAATTTCTGTAGCAATATGCTGTGGCAGTTTAGAAGAGCTTTAATTGCAGGGAATGGGCTCTGTAGGGGGAGATATGTTGTAAATATTTTGATTCATCAATACATGAAGGTTAAGGTTGTTCTGAAGAGTGTCTTTTTCTGCAACCATCTGTCTTTGTTTTTCCTGACAAGAATGATACATATAGTGGTGGTATTTGACAGTATAGATGTTGTAATGTTGGAGCCTAATTTACTGTTGTGTTTTTCCTGAATGCTGTGTTTGTTTAGGATGGATCTTAAGATCGTGATTTTTTCCCCTCAGTAGTCTAAAGTCTTCAATTTTTTTAACCCCTTGTGCCTCCAGAATAGCCTTTCATTCTAGACTTCAGTAAGAAACCACTTGAAAAGAATTCTCAGCATCACTAGTTTGGATTACGGGGGGGTTTGTTTTGAAGGTATCATATCTCAGAGTGATTGAGGTCCATTTCTGCAGTGTTGATAAGGCTCGATTTCTGTCCTGTATGTTTTGTTTGTTTTTTTAAATGATTGCTTAAGTGAAAACAGCATTGCTTGGATTAATAACAAATTTTGAAGAAGATGTGAGCCAGCTTATGGCCTTATTATGTCTGAAACATTTTCCATCAGGTTTCACTTCAGGTTAAATAAAGTAAAAGGGCTACTGCCCTTTGTAAGCTAAACTGTGCCTCCACCTAGCATATCAAGACAAAACAGATAAAAACCTGTGGTTGAAGAAATGTCATCAGGATACATGGAAGGTATTTTTTTTCAGGTTTATTTTTGAAATTTTCTAAAATTGATTTTAATGTGTTTTTTTTCCCTAAGAGCTACATTTATAAGAGTGTCTTGAATAATAGTTTTTTCCTGATCTAATACAGATTTTAAAATTATGTCTTTAAAGCAATAAGAAGAAGGTTCTCCCTTTGAGGGGATACATGTTCTGTGTTTTTTGCCTTTTCTCTGTTAGTTTTGAAAGCCCCCTTTCAGTCAGTGACCTATATTTTAGTTGCATAAAACTACAAAAAAAGAAAGAACTAAGGTGACGTTTTCAAAACAGAACTGGGACTTTGACTTTAGTGAACTGTGGAGATCAAAATAGAGGTCTCAAGAGAAATGCTGAACTGAAGTGCTGCCTTCTTGTGGGGATGACAGTGCCTGTTTTGTGTGTTTGGTGCATTCCTTAGCTGAACTTCCTTTTTTTTACCTTTTTCTGTTTCCATAGAAAACTCAGGCAAGCAAACAGGAAGAGAGCAGAACTCCTTTCTGGAAGGGCCTTAGTGCATCGGCACTGCAGAGTGCACTGGAGAGTGTGCCATCCCCCTGCTGTGCTGAGCTTCCCATCCTCGGTGAGGTTACATTAAAGTACACTGGGGATTTCTTGCGGTCTGTGGTGACTTTTGCATACAAATGCAGCTGCTGTATGCAAATGCTGAAGTGCTTGTAGGGAAAGTGTGTAGGAAATTGAATGATGGCAATGCAACTGAAATCTTGTCCATTAACATTTCATGTATGTGGCTCCATCCTCCGAACACATTCTCAGAATTGCAAAAACTTAAGTGTTGTCAAAATGTAAATAGAAGGATGAGGTGTGCTTTGCTTGCTTACTTAGAGAGGATAACTATGAATGGAGGTGAAACAGAAGTAGCAATTCAGCACTGAGCAAGTGAAACTCCAACATGTTTCCGTAGCCAGGGCTGGCTACCTAATACAGGAGGAAGCTCTCCTGGAACAGTGTGACTGGATCCTCAAATATATATTAAGTTTGAATCATGCCATTTCATTTTTTTTTTTTTCATTTTTTTTCTTTTATTATATTTGTTCAATTTCTTTAAGACCTTTTGATCAGGTCCATCATGCATAATGGCGTCAGATTCTATGCTTCACGTCTTTGGATGCAAATGACAGCAGATGAGAACAAGTCATACACAAAATTAGTGGCGTTTATATTCCTTGCAGCTGTTCACATTTCTCCAGGATTCCCAATCCACCGTAGTGCAACTCTGCCTTGAAGCCTGGAAAGCTGCTAGACAGGTTGTTTGAATTTACTGTCTTTGCTGATTAGAACTAACTCTTGCACTATGGACTTGCATTGATTTTTAGTGGTGTTGCTGGGTAGGTGAAGAGAATTAAAGCTCTAGTAACAGAACCTTGTCAGTTGTAATTTGTGGAAGTTTAAGACATAAGTACCTCCAGCTCTCCACCTCCCTCTGCACGTATTGCAGAGCTGGAGGAGTAAAACAAGTGCCTGCATTTTGTCTGGTTGTAGGCACTATTGTGGGACACCAGTATGGGTTTGTGCCATGACACCAGTGGCAACACAAGTGTCACCTGTGCTCTGGGGCAATAATATGTGGCAGAGCATGGAGCATTCAGGGAAAGGAAAGTCAAAGCATCTTCAGTGGCATAGGTTGATTCTGTGAATTACACATTATGTTTTTACATTTTGTCCCGTCACTGGCCTGTGTACTTTGAGTGTTGAAAATTGTTGTTGGAAACCCAAGGAGTGAATTTTCATAGGCTGTTTCTTTAGTTCCTGATATATTTATTCTTTGGCCCAGGTAGTGAGGGACATTACTGTGTGGTCACCAAGTAGCCCATAGCAAACCAGATCAAGCCCTGAACACCTAAAAGGAGAAGGGAAAAAAAAAAGAAAAAGTGGTAATATAGCTACAGGGATCTAAAAATATGAGAGAGAAGGGTGGGGTTTTGTTGTTTGTTTGGGGTTTTGTGACTTTGTTGTTGTTGGTTTTAGTTTTGTTTTGTTTTGGTTTTGTTTTTTTTTTTGTTAGTTTTTTTCTGAGCTAGTTGGTTTAGTCTGTGGGAGGGAAGAAAAAAGTGCAAACAGAAGTGTTTCTTTTGCTTAGACCTGAAGAAGGCACAGAAGTCTAAACACTTGTCCATTGTTTTTCTAATTCAACTTCAGCTCCTAATTAAAGATCAGAGATTAAAAGTTGTATCTTAATTGTAGGAATTTTTCCTTGAAACAGCAGTTTTTCTCCAAGTAAAGAAAAGTTGTGTCTCAGACTAAGGAAGGCTAGGGAATAGTAGAAGAAAATCTTGAGCTGTAAATTCAGAACCATCTATTTGAAGGGAAAAAAAAGCCCCTCTATCTGTTGTCAACTAAGATTATTTTACATCTGTTTATCTCTGTTACACACATTTGAAAACTGTCAGAAGAACCAGACTTTATCAGAAAATTCTATCTCATGGGTTTATGGCACCTTATGCATCTTGTTTTGACACAAGATGTTCTGCAGCTGTACGGGCTTGAGGTACTCCTGATCCCTTTGCCCTCCTGCTGCAGCTTATTGCTCATGTGTTTTGCTGGCATCACTGTTTGCTGAAGGGTTATTGGGGATTGGATCACCAGCATATCTCTTAGGGCTTTAAGAAAAAATAAAAAACTTCCCCCTAAAAATTAAAAATCCACCCCATAGAACACTCTTAAACCGAGTCAGGCGAAAGAAGGAAGTATAGAAGCCAGCAGTGATGCTGAATGCTGTACTCATTCTATCTTGAAAGAAGAGAAAGTTGCTTTGACCTATGATGAATGTATGCAGACTAGAGAAAGGCATGTGGACTGTGAGTGCTTAGTTTTCTTTCATATAGTCGGGGGTAAAAGGTGTTAAAACAGTGGGTTTATTTAGGAATTTCTGGCACTGATTTGTAGTAAGCAAATGTTTATACTGCAGCTTGCCATAAATAAACAGAAGGGTGTTTGGAAACCCTGACCAGCTTTTGTGTAGGAGAGAGCAGTCATAACAAACTGGTTCTGTGTGAAACTGAAAACAAATAAAAGATGGGCTGTTATTCATGGTTTGCAAAGGCAGAAGAGACTGTGAACAAAAGAAGCAGGTTAATCTTCAAATACTGAAAAACATTGTTTGTGAACCTAGGATAAATTTCAGTAACATTTCATGTTCTCCTGTTTTCAGTCTTTAGAAAACCTAAAGAAAAGAAGGGCAAATGATTTTAACCAACTCCCGCCTCAGAGAAGGGTGAAAATCTTCAGCTGCATTCAATACTGCTGTGAGTCTTTTGTATCTCCCCAAGGTATTTCCAAGAACATTTGCTACCTGTTTCTGAGTGTGAACAATCTTGCAGTCACTTAAAACGCTGTAGTTAGCTAAAGAAAAGAATTCTTTCAAAAATCCCCTAACAAACCTTTTCCTACAAGGAACGCTCTTCTTTTAGCACTTAATCAGATTATTACCTACTACGAGGACGTTATTTTCCTTATTATTTTGTGTTCTTGAGATTTTTTGAGTCTAACATTATGTTATAAAGTAATAGGTGGGCAATAATCAGATAAGTAGAGCATTTCCGGTTGGGTAGCTGAAGGATCAGTTTATGGGTTTTTTCTAAGTTGTTGTTAAATGATACCACACCTCAAAATCAATATTCCATTTTTATTTTATACTGACACATAGTTTTTGTGATTGAGTCATGTCTAAGTATCTTAGTTGCTGGTAACTCATACTGACTTTTTTTTGCAACTTTTTTTGGTGGTTTTTCATGCAACCACAGCAATATAGCAAAGAATCTCCAGCCTTAAAAGATAGACTAGACTCAGACTAGAAATGGAGCTGATGAAATGGTAATAAAAATCATGGCTAAGGCTGAACCTTTTCCTTAGTCCCATGTGGAGTGGAAACGAGTCTTCAGCAATCTTAGGGTCTTCACAGAGAACCTCTTGGTTGTAAGGTTCTGCTGCAACCAAGTAGGCAGGGAAATTTTATTAGTAGCTCAAATGTCATTGTGACTGTGATGGTTAGGAAAAGAAGTATGTTTTACAGAAGAGATGAAACTTTCCATATAAACGGTCACTAGGGCATACAAGTTGACTGTGCTGTGTAGAGATACCCACTTAGCTCTGAACAAAGTAGCTAAACATGTAGGAGCACTATTTGTGGTGTAGTATTTTGTGTGAGTAACGTGTTGAGAAATCGCTTGTATGTCTGCAGGTCTCTGCATTGGGCTATGTTGAATGCAGGTGAGGTGGTGATCCTTTGGGAACTGTAGGTCAGTAAATTCCAGTCCAGATTCAGAAATTTTATCCTCTCTCTCTGTGAAAAATAGACTTCTAAGACCGTACTTAGATGGTAATAAATTGGGGAAACTGTTGAGTTCTAATTGTACTGCTGCATGAGATTTTGATTCATCTTTGAGAAGGTTTGTATTGCCAGTAGCACTTACTGAAGGAATTTCATAAATAGCTTTTAGTTCTAGTTAGTGTGCAGACTGTGCTCTTTCTGTCCTGAAAATGGGTGGCAAGAGCCTTCATTTGGTTATCTTGAAATTGGTGTGAATACAGAGGTAAAAACTTGCATTTGTTTTTCAGCAATAACCAAGAGTTAGCCTGAGAGCAAGCTAGTGGTGAAGCCAGTCCTAGTGGTGATACAAGAGCTTCTATATGCTCAGTGACTGGCAACACTGTCAGATCTACAAGTTAAAATGCTTGCAACATGGGAAGAGATCTTTCATCAGACTTAATTTATTTATTTATCTATTTATTTATTTATTGGAGATCAGTTGTCTCCTGATTAGATGGGGGTGACTGTAGGGTTGCCAGGTAAATGAATAAACCTGGCCGAAGTAGCCTAGCCCTGCACTTCTTGGCTGCATTAGGCATCTTACTGTCCAAAGGTGCAAAAGAAGCAGTGAGGGTGTGCTTAGAGTGCTGGATCATGTACAGTACAATGGCTCAGTTCCTTGGCAGGGTGAGGAGCAGTCTGTCCACTGCAAATTCTCTGATTCAAATCCAGCTTCTTATGTGTGCCATTTGGTAAAGAGAAATCAAACACAATTTAATTATCCTCTTAGTCCTTGGATGTATCTGCAGTATCCTTGGGCTTGGCCATTGGAGGGGATGAGTGAGTGCTTCAGGCCATCTTTATGCCAGTCAGCATTTTTTGGGCCAGCGTGTCTCTGTTCCCAGCTCAAGACATTGATGAAAAACTTCCACTTGTTATATCATTGGATGGCTTTTAATCTTAGCATTGTCATTCTCAAGCATTCAAAGTCTAAAAGTCGGTTCCCAGACATCAGTAATCACATTAATTCAGACACTCTCCAGTAGAAGTCATAACCCTGGTGTTAAATTATGTTTTCAAGCTTCTCCTAGTAATCTTCCACCCTATAAACTTTATCCTTTTTTGTGAGGTCAGAGCTTCAGGTGCAGTTTTATTCCAGGAGATACATTTGGTGACAGGGAAGGAAACCACCATGGCTGGTTTATTTTGGCTATTTTGTACCTTGAAATGTGTTTATTTTCTGATCACAGCTTACCTCTGATTGCAACAAAACTATTCTTTCGTGTTGAGCCTGAGTTAGCATTTTTCTTCCTAAATCAGTCTGTGTCAAATTTTGATTTAGAAATTCAGTTGATTCTAGTGGTCATGCTGTCCCATTGATTCTTCTAGAGATGTACTAACAGTGATATATTTAAATTTTATTACTTGCTGTGATCCAAATGTAAAAGCAACCTAGGTAGCTTCCGTGTGGGTTAGAGGCTGGGAATCTAAACTAATGAAAAAGTACTGGAGTAAAAGTAATCTGGAAGTGTTGTGATACAGCATATAAGTCAGAATAATATAGTAAAATACCGTAATTCAGATTTCTCCCAAGCAAGTTAAGTTTTTAAAATTTTGCAAAGTGTCTAATATAAAAAAAAATATTGTTTTGTTGGACGTAGGCAGTTTAATTTTATCACCATTCCTTTACGGAGTGGATTGTCCCTTTTATGTCAGCAAATGTTGCTTTTGCTTGTTTAAAAGTTCATAGCAGCTGGAATCAATGCTTTACTCTCGAACAAGAGTGATTATTAAGAAGTTAATCTCTGATCCTGCTGGTACCAGCAATATTTAATGTCTTTTAAATAATTAAAAATGCTAATGTGAGATCTTGTAGATAGATAAAGTGCACAGTTAAAGCAATTAACAGCATAAGATCTAGTCAAATGAATTTTTGATGTAAGTTCTTTTCCACTACCAAAAAATTCGAAACCAGCCCACACTGAAGCGAAAACCCCTGCCCAAACCCGTGTAGTACAAGCTTGATAACTCTGTGCTCTGCTAAAAAGATTGTGGATCTTTCAATTTTAGTTAAGGCTTTGACTTCTTCAAGTGCTTCAATAACATTTTCAGGAATGAAGGGACTATTTTGGCCTTACATGTGTCCATGAAGAAGAGATTTGTAGGAAGAAATCTCTTCAGGGCTCTCTTGTAGAGTTTTGTTTTTACCATATCCAGGAAAATCTTCATTGTTTTCTGGGATATGGTAGTAACAGTGATAGGCCACTGTTGTTCCTTTGGTAATTCATGGTTTCCTTTTGTTTTGGTTTTCTTCTCTACCTGGCAGTGTAGTTTTGATAGAGATGTCCACTGTGGCCTCTAGGAGCTGTGGCTTTCTCAGACATCATACTTAGCAGAATTATCTTTAAAGAAGGCTTCTTAGTGTGACTCAATTCTGATATATTCTAATTTGTTGCCTTAACTTTTGACTCTCAGAAGCATTACATTTAAAAGCAAAGATTTTAGTGATTGTTGGAAATTTACTCAAGTTGCTTTAAATTGCTTCGATTTCTTTTGGTTGATTACCATCTGTTGGAAAACTTTGAAAATACTCTCACTGAAACTTAGTTAAAAAAAATAAATTCTTTCCTCTTTGTCAGGACTCATTCAGGGCTCAACTTACTCTCTGGAGTAGGAATGTTTAGTGCCACTTGAGATACTGATGCAGAAGGGACTGGATGTCTTGTGTGTCCTATGTCATCTTTCTCATCTCCCCAGGAACATGGCTTAGATACCCTGTGGGGTCTGAAATAAGTAAATAATAAGTAAATTTCTGTATATTATCAATTGAATTCAAGTCTTAATTAAATTTAATTGGAAAAATAAAAAAAAGTGCATACACGTATTGCTTACAAAGTATTATTTTTGTTTATCAAGTGAAATAATCATCAAACTTCACATGAACGGTAGTTGCACTCACATTGCTACCATGTTTTCCTATCCTAAAAATAAAAAAAAAAAAAAAAAGAAAAAGCTACTTGCTTATGACAAAAGAAGTGTTTAGTGCTACAGTACATTTGGTTTGGATTGGTATTATTTTTAGACAGGACTTAAAAAGATTCCTAGGCATTTCCAATAAATGGAAAAGACTGAAACTCATAAATGTGCCCTACTGGGACACCTAACAGAGATGTGGAGGCATGTGTATTTGCTGTGGTTTGGATAGAATTTCCCCCTTTTGCCCCTTCTGTTTCCTTTTATGAGATAAAATGTCTTCAAGAAGATTGGAATGTGGAATAGTCCCATTGGAATATGGGACTAATACACTCTTGCATGCATGCAGTACATTCGTAGTCTTCTCAGCTGTACCACAGAGAATCACACAAAGCACAGAATTGTCTAGGTTGGAAAGAACCTCTTGACGTAATTTAGTCACAGCCCCCTATTTAAGCAGGGTCACCTAGATCAGATTGTCCAGGACGGTGTCCAGGGATGTTATGAATATCTCTAAGGATGCAGACACCACAAGCTCCCTGGGCAATCTGTTCTATGTTTAACCATCCTCATTGTAAAAATGATTTTCTAGTGTTCAGCCACAATTCTATGTCTGTTAATTTATGCCCATTAACTTATAGAAGAAACAGTGTTTTAACTTGAATTATAAGTAGCTCTTTGTAGCATTTAGTGGTTTTTAACAGGGTAATTATTTCCCTTCAAGTTTAAAAATAAATGTTGTATTAGAAACAAGGAAACAAATGCTCCTAGAGCCTTTTTTTTTTTTTTTTTCTCCTTCTTGACACTGTTTCGCTTTCTCAAATATAGTAGGATTCTAGTGATTGGCATTCAATTCACAAACTTCAGTTAGGCGTGTAGGTCTGTCTCCACAAATCATCTGATGTTTGGTTCTAGGAGTAGTATTCACAAACCCTAGAGACTTGCTGAGCTTACCAGTTTAATGTCTGGGTAGTGATAGATGCTTCAGAACAAAGACTCAACAAGCTGCAAGTCGCTTGCATGTATATAAAGGGAAGAACAAGAAGTCAATTTAACTGATAGAAAAAATCAAATGTATACAAGTTTTAAATTCTTCACTTCTGCAAGTAAGCAACTAACCGTAGCCTTTATGCAGTCTTTCATAGGTGCCCTTGGGAATTTAAACAGCAACTTGTTTAAAAAAAGAAAGTTTTAACTTTTCTTTCAAAATTTAGCTTCTGGTTTGTTTGTTTGGTTTTTTTTGTTTGTTTTTTTTGTTTTGTTTTGGTTTTTTTGTTTGTTTAAATAATCTAAGAAATATTGATGCTACATTCACCTAAAAAAGAATCTGAATCTGTCTTTAAATCTGTATATACTCAACGGATTTAAAGTATGAATTCTTGGATTCTCTGAAAAGCAGAAAATAGCGCATGTTCAAATCTGATGTTTGCAAACAAGAACTCATATGTTTCTCTAGTAACTTATTTGATAGAGTTTAATTAGAGTGATATTTTACTTTAGTACAAAGTATTTCCTTAAATTCAGTTTGTTAAGACATGTCGTCAAAGTTATGACTCACACTACAAATACATCATATGCATCTTCACAGTGAGTTTTTTTAGACTGTATTTCCTGTCACCTCCCCTCTCTACCTGGTATGTCCCTTCTGCTCTGAGAGGAATTTTTATTTGTTGGACTGACACTGGGTATTAATGACAGTGGTCAATATCAGCACATTTTCTAGGTAGCTGGTCTGGAACGTTGAGCAAAGTCTGTGTCAGAAATGGAACATGTGTTGAGTAAAGGGTGAGAGGAAAAAAGGAGGTCTTCAGTCTCGGTAAAATACTCTAGTATGAAATCTGGATTCTGGATGAATCCTTGGAGAAAAAGAATCCACTAACTCTGTCATCGGCTTGGGCAGGGCATTCAGCTGTTTTCCAGTACAAGAGGTCAGGTGTCCTGATGTTTTCCCTTTGTTCCCAGCAGATATGTGAACCACAGCTTCCTCTGGTAAGAGCTGTACCATTCCCAACTGTCCTAATGCTTCAAAAGCTCACACTCTATCTGGTTGTACTCACAGGGAGCACAGAGAAGGTTCCCTAAGTAAATCTGCCCCTTGACACCCCTCTTGAGTTGAGAGCATTTTTCCTTCTAGTGGTATGGTAAGAGTTTTCTCCTTTGTCCAGGTAAGATTTGTACAGTCCCATGTGTGTATAGCAAAGCTCCTGCAGTTTTTTGTCTATGGGTGCAAAAAATCCGTCTGACATCTTCAGTGCCACTTTGCCTATCCCTGCTAGTTAAGGTTATAGAGGTAGCAGTGACTGTGTAAACATGTTGCAGGTGAGTGTAAGAAATAGTGGCCTTACAGTAACGAAATATGTACACGATGGAAACTCCATTTTTCCTCAAATAGAAGTGGTTTTTTTTGATCTGTAGAATGCAGTGTAAAACAGGGTAAAGAGCTAGAAGCAGAGAAGACTGCAGGCTTCATTACTTTAGGCTTTTGTGATTGCAGTGTGTAATAGAACTTGGAAATGGGCAGCCCTCTCCACTCTCCCACTACTTCTCACCCACAAACAGAATTTGTCTGTAAGTCTTATTTATTCTGGTCATCTAATTAGTTTTGATTTTCTCTTTCAGTCTAGATTTCTTTAATGTTTAAATCAAATATATCTTTTCAGCGAGGAAGTGTTTCAATCGATCTGAGTTTGTTGTAAGGAAAAGGTCTAAATTAGATGGACCTACTTCAGAGTTCTAGCTAACTTCACGTCCTGTCACTCCTACTTAAACTTCTAAGTCAATTATGAAAAGCTACTTTTATACTTGAAGCACCTTGCAGCTGAAGAGTAATAGAGGCATCCCTGTAATAAAAGAGTTTATGCTGGAATGGCATTAGCCAGGCTTTTAGAAGTTTTGAAGCAATTTAAGTGTAGAAAAAGGGCCTTAAGGGAGTTCAAACATTCATGTTTTAAGAAGTGATGAAATTAGGAATACCTGTGCCTCTTCTTGTAGTAAGCTGATTGTAGGGAACTTCAGTTTTGGTATTGGAGCACTTAGCTTTTTGCCTTTTCTAGCATTCTTAGTTTCATGAACATGTAACCCTTTAGCACTTTTTAAAAGGTAAACTAAAGAAAAAATCTGCAAGAGCTGTACTATGTGCGTGGAACAGCAGCATGATTGGAACCATTAGCACTAAGATCAAGTAAACTGTCAGGAATTATTCACTATAATCTATCACAATCAGCAGAAAGTGAAAGCAAATGTTCTGCAGCTGTTTCTCCCGCAGAAAAAGGTGCAAAAATTGGTGATCTTGATTTCTAGTCTAAAATCTAGATGGAATGGGCCTTAAGAGATTGATTCTTTTAGATGCTTTCTTCTAAATCTGATGGTTTTGTCACATGCACGTTTTAGCCCAGGATCTTCCCTGCCTTTGGCTCTTTGTCTTTCTCCTGTGTGCTTTCCCAGTCTGCATTCCTGAGCATTCAGTCTTCTTGTCCAGCAATTAGAATTATTCCCTGATGACCTCTGGCTTCTCTTCCTGTGATTGCCCTGTAGAAAAATCCATGCTTTCTCATCTATTTCCCCATCTATTATACTCATCTGATTTTAATATTGTGTACTATTCCACTGTTTCCCCTTCCCCTTTGCAAAAGAAGAAACCCAAGAAATAACTGTAGCTGGTCTTCATCACCAGCTTCCTTCATATTGTTTTTGTTTCCTATTCGTACTTCTTTCCCACTTGTCATCTCCCTCTTGGCCTCATCAAAATGTGTTTCATCATCAAGATGAATGACACTGCCCAATTTGCTTAAAGCTATCGGAAATCTTTTGATGCCCGTTTCTCTGAAAGGAGAGGTTTTTGCAAATATATTTGTTCTCTTCCATCGAAGAGTGGAGGAGTCCATAAGCCAATTATGTGTCTAGTTCTGGAGTCCTCAACACAAGGAATGATGACTTGTTAGAAAGGGTCCAGAGAAGGATCACAAAGATGGTCAAAGGGCTGGAGCACCTTTCCTGCAGTGACAGGCTGAGACAGTTGGGATTGTTCACCCTGGAGAACAGTTTGGAGCCTGGCCTCACAGTGGCCTTACAGTACTTAAAGGGGCCTTATAAAAAGGATAGAGACTGACTTACACAGGCAGGTAATGACAGGACAAGGGGAATGGTTTCACAGGGTTTAGGTTAGATGCCAGGAAGCAATTCTTTATTCGGAGGGCAGAGAGGTACTAGAACAGGCTGCCCAGAGAAGCTGTGGATGCCCCATTCCTGGAAGTGTTCAAGGCCGGGTTGGCTGGGACTTTAAGCAACCTGGTCTAATGGACCCTGCCCATGAGTGGGACTTTGGAACTAGATGATCTTTAAGGGCCTGTCTAACCCAATCCATTCTGTGATTCTTTGATTCTATATGGGGTAAAATTGATAGTGAATTTAGTGATCAGTTACTCTATGACTTGAATATTTTTTCAAAATAGAAACATGGAGGTCAGTAACCTGTTGCAGGGTTTTGATGTTTATAGAATTGCTGTGTAGTTGTACTGTTATGTACAGACATTTTTTTTCCCCTCTGATTCCTGGCGTTGAAAGCACCCACTGGACACAGAGCAAGTATTTTATGTTATTGTAATTATGCTGTAAGGGAGGGAAAAAACCACTCTTTGAAGTACTGTCACTGTCCTGGACGTTCAGGTTATATTGAAGAATAGTTCTGCCACCCTGTGGCTACTGAAGGCCATTCTTAGAAGGTACATGTTTACTTAACTGCTGATAGTCACAGCCTTTTTACTTTTAACTTTGTGAATGCTATTTCACGGAGAAAGTGGAAGGGCTGTTGCAAGTCCCATAGAGATGTATAAACTCTCTGTGATTTTATTGAAATATATAAATACTTGTTTCATTGGAAATGCCATGTTAGACACATAACTGATCACCTCAGTTATGCAAGGCTATACACTATTGAGAAATCACACTTTTCTTAGTATTTTTATGTGGTTTTTATGTGTCAGTCATAGATATGAAAAGTTCATGTGGCCCAGTTGCCAAGACTGTAGACTATAGTACTGTATATTCCTATCTGGTGTAAATAGTCTGTACGCAGATTTGAAGTAGTTTCAAAAACATATTTATGTATTTTTGACTCTTACTACTCTAGAAAAGAATAATTGTTGTGTTCAATAAAAGCATCTTGGTGGTTGTAAAAGTTAAAAATCTAAGGCTTATCTGAGTGAGGCCCTGGTGAAGTTGACATCATTTCAGACCACACCTCGCTATTGTATGTCCATTTCCATGTTGGTTTCTAGAGTTATCAGGAGAAATAATTATGATCTTTCTAGTTAAATTTCTGTTGCATTCTACTGTAAAACATTCTGACTCGATTTAGAGAAGCCTTCCGCACTTGTGGACCTATTAGAGCAGATGCAGGGGTAGGCCACAAAATGATCAGAAGGATGGAGCAGCTTTCCTATGAAGACAGGCTGAGAGCAGGGGCTGTTCAGCAGTAAGAAGACAAAGCTCTGGGGAGACCTTCCAGCAGCCTTCCAATACCTAAATGGGGCTTGTAAAAAGGTGGAAGAGGGGCTTCTTGCAAGGGCATGTAGTGACAGGACAAGGGGCAAAAGGTTTTGAACTGAAAGAGAGCAGGCTTAGTTTAGATGTTAGGAAGAAATTCTATACTCGAGGATGGTGAAGCACTGGGACAGGTTGCCCAGAGAAGTTCTGGTTGCCCCATCCCTGGAAGTGTTCAAGGTCAGGTCGGATGGGGCCCTGAGCAACCTGATATAGTAACCGGTGTCCCTGTCCTTGGCAGGTGGTTGGGACCTAGATGATCTTTAAGATCTCTTCCAACCCAAACCATTCTATGATTTTGCAACAAACATGACGAATTTTCTAAAAAAAATAAAGTTTAGACTTGAAGAACAGGATGTTCTTGTTTTTTTTAACCAATGAAAATGCAAATCAATTTCCAAAATAACATGCAATTACAAACTACTAAACTCACCCTATCTTTTATTTCCTTTTTATGAGGTCTACAGGAAAAATCTTGAAAGCATGGTTTTGCAGAGTAACTGAAGGTTTTGTGTTCATGCCAGCAGCAGAATGCCTTAAAACTGAAATGCCAGAGACCTTTTAGCTTGTCCCTTATTACGACCATGAACTCAATGTATGGATTAGATACTTCATTTTGAGAGTGCTTTGCATATTTGTTGCCTAACTTTCAGAAAGATGAGAAAATAACTTTATAGAAAAATTGAATCTTTTGGGTTGGAAGAGATCCTTGAAGGTCGTCTAGTCCAGTCCCCTGCCATGAGCTGAGATTTCTTCAATGAGATCAGGATCAAGTTGTAATATTGTTCTCCCAACCATGATAAATGGATCAGCTGTAAGTTATGTCCTGCTCCTTTCAGCAGCTGAGTAGTTAGTATCATAGCTTAAATGATAGCAACAGTGAGTGCTCTGAAAAGCTAAGGTGATAGTGCACGTATGTTACGACAGTTGTATAAAACTGTTATCTTTTTTCAAATGAAATATGTGAAACAGTGTGCACACATCCTGGAAGCAAACCTCGTCTTCAAAACCATCCAACTTCAACTGTGTAGTTTCCAGTTGAGTTACATGATTGTGTATGGTTTTATCACTGGAATGCGACAACCTCTTTCTCAAGTGATAGTTTAGGTAAAATGTGCCTTAAGATACACAGATGACCATGAACCTGGCTTTTTATTTTATCTGAATGTATATTCAGAAAAAGTGTTCAGAATGCCGATATATTGAGATACGTAGAAGATATAACGTCACAAAGAAGATATAAAGACATTAAAATGTTGTTCTACTCATACAGCCTTTAGCCTTGCAATTTCGTTTTATATTTTTGTGGTTTAAGACCTTAATTATTCCATGAAGTCATATGGTAATTTGGTAGTAATAGAAAATAAATGTCATTATTCTAACTGACTATAGCTGATGGCCTGAAGAGAGCAATGACCTTTCCATTCGCAAAAGAAAGTAGCTTGTAATTAACCAGAAGACTGTAAAAGTTTGATTTTTTTTTTGTGTGGTTTTATTTTATATTTATTTTGCTGAATTTTTTCTTGAGGTATTTTGACTGACTTCTGTTTTCCCAAACAAATCCAGGTTTTCAACTTTTTTATTCCCTTAGTGTTGTAATTTACATTAAATCTAAGGGTTTTTTTCAGTACTATCAATGCTTTTTCTTGAAAATCACTATATTGAGGCACTAAATTAGTTGAACAACTCGTGTTTGAGCTGAGTGATGGTTTCACTGACAACACTGGGCAGTGGCAGAGTTTTTCTCACACTTGACATTCTTGAACTTTTTTTGTGGAATGAGAAAAATATTTCAATTCTCGAAGATCTCGATGAAAAAGAGAAAAAGTAGTGTCTCCCAGGCATGTGGGAAAATTGTGTTAATATAGTCAGAAGAGCAGGTTTGCAATCAAACTTTAAAGCTGTTTCCAAGTCTTTTCCTTTTGACAAATTAATTTGGCAGAGATGAGATTAAAAAAAATAGAAGATAATGTTGTCCTTTATTTTTTGTGAATAGTAAACTCATAGTTTTGTTTCAGAAGAGACTCTTACTTTGAGAGAAGGTGAAGTACAGCTTAAAAGGATGGTTTATTCTGACTTAGTAAAACTACCGGCAAAAGCAGAAGCTCTTGTTAATAAGGATTTAAGCTAGAACAGAAAATTGTCGTGGGTAAATTTTAATGGTCTGGTTCTGCATCCATGACAGCCTCCATGAGGATGTGCTATGATGCCATTCTGGAATGAAATGAATATAGTGTACTTCTGTTAGCTTTTAAATGTTGCATTTTCTTTTTCAAAAAAGGCCAAATTGAAACCAAATATTTGGAGCTGTCAAAGCGAAAATACCATTTCACTGCATACAAATGCTTTATCTTCATGACTTATCCAGTTGGTTTTACTTTTTTGCAGGAAAGAGCTCATAATCCCTTCACTTTGTCCATACATCTAACTTGAAGTGGTGTGGATTGAAGTGGAAGTGTTTTTCAATACTTAAAATACACACTTAGAAAAGGAATGACTTGAGGGAAAGAAGATAACTAATTAAAGATAACTACTTGAAAATGGAAAATACATTTAAAATTATTTATGTATTCAGTATTTTTAGTCTTTTTAACCAATTCTTGAGCATATGAATTTTAATAAATTTCTATGTAAGCTAGTTTGGCACACTGCAAATTTAACGTAAATAATGTTGAGTTATGTTTTCCAACATAACAACAGTCATAATTAAGAATATTAATAAATATATGTAAAAGAAATATTGCTATTTGAAAAGATACATTATCTGTACTCAGAGAAATTAAAAAAGACCCCACATTTAATGTGAAGTTTTATGAATCAACAGCTTTTTATGGTTACTGGCAAGTGAAACAAAGTTTAGGAGTGTAACTAAAAGCTACCTGTTTGAAATGAGATTAAAATCTTTACTTGAATACTCAGGGTTTGGCTATGTGTTTTGAGTGAGTTAAAATTAATTATTTGAAATATATTTTTGATAAGCAGTATTGTTTTGAATAATGTGGTAATAGATAAATGAGTGGCTTTCCCAATTCAAAGTAAAAGGTTAAAGGAGAAGTTAGAGGGCTTTTCACACACTAGAGGACTTTAAAGGCAAAGCAGTACTTAACTAACGCAGTGCCATTCTGTGAAGTTTAGTGGTAAACAGAAGATCAGCAACTTTATTGGTGATGAACTAGGTGAAAGGTGCCTTAAGCAGTACCAGTGTAAAGGACTCCACAGTTCCCAAAGTGTCACTGCATCCTTTATTAAGAGATGAGTAACAGAGATCTCCCCAGAGAGGCAAGTCAGGCTCCTGTCACTCTGTGAGCGGCTCTGAAGCAGCATGGGCTGTTGAGAGGAGCGAAGCAGTAGCTGCCTGAAGACATCCCCGACAGTTCTTGGCAGCCGGCTCTTCTGCATCCCTCCAAACGTGGATCATCACGAGAGCAGAGATTGCATCTGTCTGCAGTGAAGATTTATGTATGTTGGCTGCCTGGATCTCAGTAAACTGTTTGAAAGATATTTAGCTCAAATTTTGTGTTGCAGCTTTTCACAGTTAAACTATTTTCTTTATGCGGGATAAAAGGCACCAACTGCTGCGTAATTTTCCACCCTGTCTTTTAAAGGAGTTCTTATCCTGGCCATGTTTGCAAGAGAGCATCTCTTCTGTCTACAGAAGCATCTATTAGTATCTTTTGAATATTGTATTAAGCTGAACTCAGTGAAGTGGTAGTTGCCTGTGTTTCATTTTGATTTTTCTCGCATTGTTATTTGTCAGTCTTGCCAAATATCTGGGAAAGGCAGAGTCTCACCTCTCCCACCACAGCACAGTATGTTACCTAGAACCATGGAGGCAGTCAAGCGGGATTTTTCTGACTCCTACATAGGTAATAGAACCCTTGCTTTCCCCTAAACCTAGGCTGGGGCTCGGGGGATGGGAGTGGGATAGTTTAGTAACTTCTGCCTAAGAAGTAATTGCCTTAGTAAAGAAGGGAGCGCAAGGTCTTTGTCAAATGCTATTTTATTTTTGTATTAAGAACACATTTAAAATCAGGATTTTAAAATCATTTCATTTTTGACCTAACAAAAATAATGCTTATATAAAATTCTGCAAGTGAGTTCACAATGAAGTTGATTGTAACTCAGTTCTTATTTAAATAGAGCAAATGGCAAAATTATTGATGAAACCACCAAGATGTTAATTATTTTATATAAGCTTGAATTATGTAGAAAACCTGCATGTTTTCAGGCGTTATTAATAGACTATCATTTCCATTAAGAATATATGTTTTTTACTAGTTTGCAAGACAAAGCAAGCATGATTAGAGTGGAAAAAATGTTCCTTAGTTACCCAGTATAAAATACAGAGCCTGTTTATGCAACAGAATAAGTTCTGTGATTATCCAGACTATGGCTTGGACAACTCTGTAAAATCAGATGTATGAACTAGAAAAAAAAAGCTTGTTACTTCAGGGGGGGGAAATAGTGATTTTTGGGACATTTAAGTTATTTTCAGTATAAATTAGATTGAATATGAGTTTTGTTTTGATTTCCTATACCCTTCCCCCTTAATCTAATCCATATTCTGGTGGCCTGTAGTTTCAAGAACTAATCAGAAATATGTTCTTGCCTTCAGTTTGTTTCTAAATGATGCAAGAAAAACAAATAAACCGCCCCCCAAAATGAACCCACCAAAGTGATGAGAAAAGGTGTAACTGAAATTCTTTCAATGCCTCTGATGCATTCTGTGTAAACTATGAACATGGTATTGGCTCCTCAAGATTAATTTAAATGAACGAGAGCTTTTTCTGGAAAAGGGCACTTGCATTCTGCCAGTAAATACTTTTGGGTACTAAACTACTTTGTCTAATATTTCCAAACCAGTGTTATAGACAATTAAATTAAAGGAAGAAATGCTGCCTGCTTAAATACTTTTTTTTCAGTAATCTTTGAGCAAATAATTCCTGAACGACACTGGTAATTTAGATTAAAGAAGCGGCATAGCCTAACAGTGTGCAGTGGATGCGGCAGAGTGGCACTTCATTCCAAGATTTCCTGAGAGTGTAAAAAACCTACTATTTATTTTGCTGTGTCATAAGACTATGACAAAAAACATGTGGAAAGACTGACATTTTGTCAGGCTGCCATAGAGCAAACACTGTTTTGACGTATTAGTTTGTCATAATCATTTACATTGACAGTGTGATTTCTTTTGAATTGCTTACCTTTGAAATCATTAGATATACTGTGTTTACATGGAAAACTACTGTTGAGGGTTTTTCTTTTTCCATTTAGGAATGGTACCCCTTTCCCTACCAAAATATTATGTTCTTCCAGTGGTAGGTGGATCATTACTAGGTTTTTCTTTGCAAATTTTTAATTTTAGCACTTTTCTAGGATATGAAGAAACTAATGAAGCAAAAAGAAAATAAATTTTAGTTGTAAAATACTATAGCATTGGGGATTAGTGTTCTTCATCACAAAATCATAAAAAGTGAAATAATATGTTATTTAAAAGAAATGTTTTTGGCAATTTTAGCATATATCTCAAACCTAGGATGAAATGAGCATTTTCTGTCTGGCCTATGTTTTTCCTGTTATTTTCCAGCATAAAGGAGTATTTCACTATAACAGAAGGATTTGTGTGGATTTAAAGTTTTCCATTTAAACCAAAAGTCTGATCCGTAAGTTTATAAACTAATCTTTTAAACCGATTTGATTATTTGAAGTAGTTAAATAGAAAGACAATAGTATGTCTTAAACATTCTCATAGCAAAGAGTTTCCTTAGGTACCAGTCACAGTTTATATAATGGAGATGCATCTAGCTGTCTGAAATAGAAATAAACTCTTGGTGCAAATGATTTTAGAACTGTTCTGGCACAGCATATCTATGCAACAGGTGGAAGTGCCTCCATAATTTTTTTTTTTTTTCAGTAAGGATAAATAATGCTTCCAAATTTCCAGTTATTAAAAATGTTGAGCTGCTTTGACTTTATATGGCTAAACAAAGTCAGTGTAGTATTGATTAAATGATTTACACACTATACTCTTGTATAGATGGTGTACATTTAAGTGAGGCATGCAGTGCTGGAGCTTTGGAAGAGAAAAGAGGAGTGCCGAAGTTTAGGGAAGACTGATTTGTTAGGGTAAAAACACTGAACTCAGTATGGGACTGTTTTAATGTTTTGTTAATTCTTTGATGCATGTGCGTTAATTGTTGTAGAAGGAATGCTTTTCCCTGCAGGTCTTCGTCCTTCCTCTGTTTGCTCTCACTGCTGCGTGTGGTTTGGGTTTTTTTTTCCTGTGTGTGGGCCAGAGAGTTTGGATCTCTTGAAGTTCAGAGAAAGGTTGAATTTGTTCTCTGCCAGTCTCTGGATGGTGTAGGATTTCCTAAGGGCAGCCATCAGTATTGACGTATGGGTGTATATAAGAGCAGGTACATTGATCAGGAATGTGTTTGCTTCGTTAGTTGACAGCACTAACTTAATAAGCTGTGTTTTTCTGTCTCTTGAAGGATAAGGTGAATTGTCTTAATAGGACTAGAATGTGATGGTTGATGGTGAGAGTGAAATGTTCTGAAACCACCACTGGAAAGCACTGCATACCCAGTTGCTTAGTATCCAGCTGAATCATCAGCTTAAGTTCTCTATGACCTCACCCCTTTGCTCAGAATTGCAGTCTTTTTGGAAAAGGGAGAAAAATATGGAAATCTTTCCATTCTTCAGATTTTGCTGAATTGTATTACCTCAATGTCACTGAATTACATCAAACAATCCACATATGGTATAAATAAGCAGCCAAAGTAGTGTACTTTTCTTTTTTGACTATTCTGTTAAAACATACTTTTTTTATAATACTTATATGAAGTTGAAATGTCTTGTCAGCTGTGCTGGCTGCTACACCAGTTAAAAATTTGCTATACAACTCTGCTTTCAATAACTTAGGTCTTTGGATACTTCAGCTGTTCTGTGTTTATTTAAATGGTCACTTTAGTATTTTGTCGTTTAAAAAAAGAGCTGTTGTGTTTATAAAAATTATTGTACTGTACTGTTTATATTTACCAGAATGACTATAGCATCATAGAGTCATTTAGATTGGAAAAGACCCTTAAGATCATTGAACATAAAAACTGTAGTTCAGAGAAGTAAGCAAACTCTAATGCATGCCTTTGGCTTGCTCTTCATATTGAAGGATTTTTGGTACAGTTACTTCTCTCCTTACCACTTTTAAGCTTTTTTGAAATTATATGCGTTCCTGAGTTTGTGGAAAGCATTCCTCAAGGGCAGTAGGTGCAGGACGTTCAGATGGCAGGGTGTGAATCTCTAGAAAATACTAGAGGAAAGGCCAATTTCAGACTGTGCTCAAATCTAGACAGTGAAAGTTGCTTTTGAATTGCACATCCTGAAAGTATTGATCTTTAAGGCTGAGGCTGTGTATGCTTTGAATTTTAATGTTCCTCTCCATTCTCTTTTTCTAGCTGGAACGCTCGCAGCTTTCCCTAGAGGATTATAAGTTTTGATATTCAGAAGACTGAAGGATGCCATCTGAGAGGTGCCTGAGGTATAGTACTTGGTAGTGTGTAGGAAGTTATTAACATTTAGGATGATGTTTACCAAAGATTCAGTTAAGAAAGTAGAAAAAAAGTAAAACTAATAATTTTGTTCATTAGATAGGAATTCACATTATTAAATACATATCCATGTTATAATCTGCAAAATATTACCTTCTTGTTGCCACTTATCTCTAGCAAAGAAAACTGTACCTGGGATTGATTGGAGGCCCACAGTCTCTTCATACATTATCTTGTTTATGCCTTAATCTATACTTGGAATTTTTGATTGTGGAAGCAACTGGCATTTTACATTTATGCATCTGAACTGGTGGCTGGTGATAATTTTGGGTCTGTGTAGTGTTCCACTGTTCAGGACGTACTATTTTTCCAGTTATGTGAAATGTCTTCCAAGAATTCTCTCCAAATTAGTCTTTCTGCCTTCCCTTCTGTCTCTTTCCCAGTGTATCCTTTCTCATTTGTTTGTATCACCCATTGTTGCAATAGGGAATTTGTCATTTATAATTTAATTACTTTCTGGGAGAAGAACACAGTTCTTTCAGACAGAATGCTCTGCAGAATTTATTAACTGAATTGGTTTTCTGCAGAACTTAGCAGTAGTGTGACATGCTGGTGGTTCTGTTTTACAGAGTAGTTAACACTCTGATCTGGGAGCTCAGAAAACTCCCTGATATGACTGGGACACCTTATCATTCTAGTTCTGTTCCTCCTTCCCTGCCATGCTTCTGCAGCAGAAGAGAATCAGAGCTTGCTTGCTTTTATAGCAATTGAATTTATCAACAGACAATATCACTACAAATAATTGGTCATGTTATGTTTAATTTTTCTATATATTTTCATTCATAAATTTCAGTTAAATTGCCTTTCATGTGTATGCATTCTTCATATGTTGTTAGCACAAAGGTTACAGGCAATTGATTTTTCACTTTGGTCACTGAATTGAAAAATGGATTATGATAGAACTCAGTTTAAAATCCCAGATATGTTCTCTACTGAATGAAATAGTCCTCTGGATGATGGTGAAAAAAGCAAGAGGAATGAAGGTCTCGGTTTACAGCACTGGGAGAGAGGCTAATAAAAACAGAAGTAAAGAGAAAACATCTCAGAGTATCGTAAATGTATTATACTTGCAGTAGTTTTAGTCATTTTGCTATAGAAATTACAGAAGAAAAATAACTGTTAAAATAATTCTCTTGTGTTTTAGCAAGTTAGATTTCTTGATAACTGTCATTTAGAATATGAGTTGGGTTCCACAAACAGAACAGCTGAAGAAAAAAGAATAATTCGAATGAGTCATTTTGAAATGTATTTAGGGCATGTCCAAATGTGAAACCTAAACTCTCAGAGAGGGGGTAAAATTCAGATACGCGCTATTCCTGTGTTATTCCTCTTCAGCCAGCCTTCTTCTAGAAATAATGTTTTAGTTGTTGTCTTTCCAAAGGAGTAGGTTAGATTAGAGCAAACAAGTCTGCAGGGCAGGTCTGCAGTAGTTTACAGGTACCTGAGGTGCAGGTGTAGGATGGGCAGAGAAAGGAGAGTAGAGCAGCCACACAGCTGCTGCATAGTGCATGAAAGCAGCGAATTACGTGATTGTGCTGGAAAGATGATGGGTTATTCACCCCTAAAAAAAAAATCTTCACTTTGATTTACGCTGAGATGACTCTCGGTAAACTCACCTTCTATAAACACGTATACGGATTCTCTGGCAATATAAATTGGTGGTCTCACAGAGTTCAAATCAATTGCATTGTTTTGTACCAAAGAGGATTTGCTGATATGTTTTGATTTGTTTCCATTTGCATCAACGGTTATATTGTCTCTTCCTTCTGCTACAGAAAAAGGAAGCTGCAATCAGACAGTTTTAGACTGGATTATATGCAAATCTTATATTCATACATGGAAATATTCAGAGGTGGAGAAGGCCTTAGCATTTTAAAACCGAGCAAACATCCTCTCCCTACCCCCAACACAAAACAGACAATCAAAAAAACACCGCAACACTTCATAAATATGAATGGCCTGAAGTGGTCTGAAAACATTCAGTAACTCAGCATCAGACTTAAATAGGCCACCTGAGACCATGAGGCATCATTCTTTTTAGTAGATCTCCTTGCATGCGTACATATACCATCCTTTCCACCAGTGCTTCAGTTTGAACCACTTAAAGTTTTCTGGTGGTCCATTGACCTAAGCCCTTTATTCTTCTCATTTAATCCTAAAATGATTCTGAATTAATCCTGTGAGTTCAGCTGACTTCTGGTACAGGAAATGAAAAATCAGAACCACTGATGTTTTTAAATTTGAGTACATAATCAGATTTCATAATGCTTTGTTATACTGAGCTTTTCTTCTGATGTCTATGCTGTGTAAAGATTTTTGCCTGACAGGGTTCATGACTTTTTTGCTTTCCAAGAACTATCAAACTATCTTGTCTTAGAAAAAGTTGTGCTGTGTTTCTGACAGAATGTGCTTGTTTGGTACCTTTTTTTTGACAGAATGTTTCACCTTTCCCCTCTCAGTGTTCAGGAAATGCTGACAGGTCAGAGGCTTTGTCAGTCTAGCTCCCATAACGATGCTGTCCTGGCAGCTCTGAATCAACAAAGAAGTGATGGCATACTTTGTGATATTACCCTTATTGCTGAAGAGCAGAAATTCCACGCACATAAAGCAGTCTTGGCAGCCTGCAGTGACTACTTCCGAGTAAGTCCCAAGATTTTTCTCTTTATATAATAATATTAAAAATTATCATTGTGAAGGATGGGGATGGTTATAGATATCATATTGAACAAGATTTAAATTTGAACCTTTGGAAAATGCAGGATTATTGCACATTTGGTAGAGTATACAACTTTAAATATCCATAGGAACGAAATGTTCAGAACGTAATTCAAGTTTTTTTGATAATTATTGGTGATAAGTCTTCCCCTCCCTCCCTGAGTCTGCAACAGAGATAGGCAGTGCACATCTGTCTATGAATTTAATGCCCCAGTAAAGTCAGAAAGTGGAAGATTTTTTTAGTATGTAGAAATGTTTGTAGAACATAGGAGAGTTGTGATTAGAGAGTGGTGAAGAGGACACTGAGGGAAGACCTCACTATGATCTTCAACATCCTCACGAGGGGAAGTGAAGGGGCAGGGACTGATGTCCTCTCTGATGACCTGTGACAGGACTCCAGGAAACAGCATGAAGCTGAGTCAGGGAACATTAAGATTGGATATCAGGAAAAGTTTTTCACCCAGTGGGTGGTTGGGCACTGGAACAGGTTCCCCAGGGAAGTGGTCACAGCACCAAGCCTGACAGAGTTCAAGAAGCATTTGGACAATGCTCTCAGGCACTTGGAGTGACTCTTGGGGTGTTCTGTGCAGGGCCAGGAGTTGGACTCAGTGATCCTGATGGGTCCCTTCAAAGTCAGCGTGTTCTATGATTCTATGATTAGAGTATGGAAGTATGGGGAGAGGGAGTTTAAACTTAATCTTTACTGTGAGGCTGGTGAGGCACTGAAACAGGTTGCCCAGAGAACTTGTGGCTGTCCCAGCCCTGGAAGTGTTCAAGGCCAGGTTGGATGGGGCTCTGAGCAACCTGGTCTAGTGGGAGGTGTCCATGGCAGCAGGTTTGGAGCTAGTTGATCTTTAACATCCCTTTCAACCCAAGCCATTCTATGATACTGTGATAAATGCAATTTAATTCAGCTTGAGAGTGGATTTTTGTAGGATGTAAATGGTTGCTCTCAAAGAGGAAGCCATAATAATTTTTTTAATGCGATAAAACTTATTTTCAGAAACAAGTGTTTCCAAGATATAAAATAAAATATTTCCTGGGAAATCTAATTCAGACAATTACAGTCTAATTCCAATCTAAAATTGGAGTAACTGAAAAATTGTGTTTGCTTATAGGAAAAATATTCTTCATATGAAGCAATTCTACTAACCTTTATTATAATGTACCCACTCAAAATGTTGGACTGTCTATAGCTCTGTAGTTGACTGGTATTTTTAAGTGTGAGTCATCCTGTTGTTAATCAGAGACTAAGGCTAAAATTAATTTAAAGGTCTATTTTCTCTAACAAAGTAAGTTTATTAAATATTTTGTCTACACAGTAATTGTAGTGTTATGAACTTCTTTATGGAGACCTTTTTGTCTTGTTACAATAGTAATATAGTGTATGACAATTTCTCTTTATCTTTGATTACCTGAGCAGGGTTTTTATCTTCCTGTTAACTCTCTCTCACTTTTGGTTAGAATTTAGACTTAATTTATTCTGTGTATTTAAGAAATGTTATTAACCTTCATGTGACTTTTGCTGTGGTGGCGTTGAGCCGATTGATTGCTCATTTTTTGAGCTTATCTGCATGCTTATGGATTCTGCTACAGCATAGTTTCTACTGCCATGGTTGCTGATGTTGCTTCATCACAATGCCCAGGCCCTGCTGTAACAGAGATTGCTTTGCATTTTTTTTTTTCCCTTTACCCCAGTGCACAGAGAGGGATTCTGGACATTTCAAGGTGTAGCAACTGCTATGTATACTTGCCAGTGATAGATATAGTGCCTGTTGTTCTGATTTGGTTGAAATATTTTCATAAGGGTGCCGTGTCATCCACACCTGTGACACTCTTTCCAGAGCTCATTGTATCCTGTGCATAGAAACATCATAGAATGGGCACCTATGCCCTATTCTACTTTGGTCACTTATTGACTGATGTTGAGATTTGGGGCACTGTGATTTATCCTGTTATTTCCAGTTGAGGTACTTGGTATTGGCCGGACGGTTATTGCAAATTAAAATCTTAATGCCCTTAATTGCTACATAAATATTTTCTATTAAAAAAGTGTTGAGAGAATGATTTATGGAGCATTTAGTAATTTGGTCTGCCTCTAAACTCTTACGGTTTGGTAGGATGTATTCTTCAGACTTTAGGTATCAGCTATAAATATGGAACCTGTACTTTCTGAAATCAGGCAAACAGGGTTTTTTTTATTAATAGACAAAAATATTTTTTAGAATATTGTGAAATAAGATCTATATTCTGTAGGAAGATGGCAAGTTACTATACACTATGTTCCTGATTCTAATAATTTAGAAAAAGCAAGAGTCGATTAAAAAGTAACAATGTTTTTTATTTAACTTGAGGTTATTGATGTTTTTATATCTAGGGGGATTTTGCCTAATTTGAGCTACTTGGGTATTCTTTTTCTAAGACTTAGGAAAATGAATCAAGCTTAATTTCAGAGTTGGTGAAAAGAAACATGCATTTCCAGAGGATGATAAAGGAGAATAGCAGATTTATATAGAATGACATGAGTGACCATCTGGAAGGGCCAGATCTCTCTCAACTGGCCATAAAGGCCAGATTCACATGCTTCAAACTTAGCTGTTAATATATATTTTTTGCCCTTATTTTTTTTCCTGGAAGAATTGTTAGATGAAACTTTCAGATTTTCTAACCCTGAAGTCATTTATGAAGAACTCATTGACATGTGAAACTTGCCTTTCACTATTTTTTGTGACAAATCAGCACAGAACTGCAGTGAATGGAATTCTGGGAATATCAGGTGTTGGGATTTTCCTTGACTAAAACTGAGATGACACAACTATATATCAATGTGACATAAAGAATTTGTCTACCATAGCTTGCGGTTTCTACAGCTCATAGATTTTTTTAATATCCCAGCCTACTTTCAACTCTGTCTGGAGAGGCTGTCATCCAGTTCTTATGATCTCACAGGTGTATTGGGCTTGTGTGGCCTTGGGAGAGGGAACCTATGGGGGGGGACTTCTTTGAGAAGCTGCCAGAAGCTTCCTTCATATCCAGCAGAACCAATGCCAGCTGGCTCCAGGATGGACCCGCTTGCCGGCCAAGGCTGAACAAAGCAGGGATGATAGTAGCACCTCTGTAATCTGTTAAGAAGGGAAAAAAAATGTTATTGTGCGGATGTAACTGTGGCCAGAGAAGAGCAGGGTGAGAATATTTGAGAGGAACCACTGTACAGACACCAAGGTCAGTGGAGAAGGAGGGACAGGAGGTGCTCCTAGCGCTGGAGCTCACGTTCCCCTGCAGCCCATGGTGAAGACATGGTGAGGCAGCTGTGCCCCTGCAGCCCATAGAGATCTATGAGAATGCAGAGATCTACTTGCAGCCCATGGAAGAAACCCAAGCCAGAGCAGCTGAATGCCTGAAAGAGGTCTGTGAACCCCTGGGAAACCTGTGCTGGAGCCAGATCCTGGCAGGGACCTGCAGACCCATGGAGAGAGAAGCCCATGCTGGAGCAGCCTGTCCTTGAGGGACTGCACCTCGTGGAAGAGTGACCCACATTGCAGCAATTTGTGGAGAACTGTTGTCTGAGAGATGTACTCACACTGGAGAAGTTAATGGAGAACTGCCTCCCCTTGGAGGGACCCCACGGTGCAGCAGGGGAAGGACTCTCCTCCCTGAGCAGGGGGAGAAACCATGGGTGATGAACTGACCATGACCCTCATTCCCTGTCTCCCTGCACCACTGGGGGAGGAGGGAGAGCTGAGAAGGAGGAAAGGGTGCAGGGAAGGTGTTTTTAAGATTTATTTTACTTCTCCCTATCCTGTTCTGATTTTGTTAGTAATGAATTCTATTAATATCCCCAATTTGAGTCCAATTTGCCCATGACGGTATTTGCTGAGTGCTCTCCTGTTCCTTATCTCAACTCATGAACACTTCATTATATTTTCTCTCCCCTGTCCACTTGTGGAGGGGACTGAGAAAGCAGCTTTGATGGGTGCCTGGCATCCAGCCAGCATCAGTCCACTACAGTCTTTTTTCCAGGTCTCCAGAAAATATGTTGAATTCTGCGCAGGGCTCTATCAGAATGAATAATTTGTTTTCGCTTTTTTGCCACTATTGTAAAACAGCTTCTACAAGAGACTGGATGTTTGCTTTCTGTGGGGGGGGTTGGTACAGTTTTCTGCAGTTTTGTTCTGTGTCTACTTTGATTCTGATGGATCTACTTCTTAAATTGTAGTGTTTTCTTAAGCAGCATATTTTCTTTGAAATTGACACTTAGGTCTTTCTTTTACTGGAAAGAAAATTTTGTTAATGCTTTAGAAGAATAACTAAATGTGTATAATTTTGCAGACTGGGGCAATTTGAGCCACTTGTGTGCAGAAGAGTGGACAGAGAAGGCCAGAGGTTTCCTTATCAAATTTTCTTTGAGATTATAGTCTGGAGTAAAATCTTTTGCTTTTCTAAGACAAGTTGGAGACCTGAGCTTCAGCAAAATACTTAGAGGCCAGCCTTCTAAGGTAACAGCAGGCCATCCATTCTTCCTGTTAGTCTAGTTAGTCTCACAGTTCCAGCTGTGCAGAAACATTGAAGTTTAAATCCTAAACATAGCTCCTGGTTTGAGAATTTTTACATTTGTACACCAAAATTTTGTGGGTTTTTTCTTTATGAAAAAAAGTCTCTCAGAGAATTGGATACCAAGACTGTGTATACGGAGTTAAACTGCAAGATTAGACACTTGAAAATTAGAAGTTTTAATTTGTTTTCTACTCCTGAAGTACCTCTTCTTTCAAAACATGCTAAAGAATATGGTAGTTATCTCCATACTCTAAATGACTAGTATAAAGAATAGTAAATATCTGTATTTTTATGGGTTCTTTTTAAAGCAACAAACAGCATTTTAGGCAAACTTCTCCATATTGACATGCTGTGACTTGCCATTTGTCTCAATCTATTGCACTGAGACAAGGCAGTTGAGTTAATATGTGTGCACTGTGATAGCTCTAGCAAGCTAAGTCATTTCCAATTAAAAGATTTTTCTGCTTTTTTCCCCTCTGGGAGCAAAATGAAATGTTACTGCATGACTTCATTAGTAGTCATTTACAGTGTTGGCAGGTGATTATATAACCTCAAGATTTTCTTGCACAAAATGCATTGGTTTTTACAGTCAGAAAAACTCCTTTTTTCTTCCTCACTTTTCATTTGAGTGGGTTTTTAGTTGCAGGACTTTGATCTTTCTCAAAAAGATGAAGATTTTCTATCTAATCTAGATGAACAAAATTATATCAATTATCTAGAATAGATTTTAAAATGTCAATAATATTCTAATTCTTTTTCCACAATGAGCATGCTCAATTCTTAGAAGAATTTTTCTTCTCTGAAATGAACGAGTAGATAATAGTTTTGCACACAGACTTTGTGCTACTAACTGTCACAGCTGATTCTTAAACAGTTTCTTCTGAAGGGTTTTCTGTGCTGTCTTTCCTGCCTGTTGTCAGATAGTTTCCTCATTTATCCACAACATTGCTGATTGTTCATATTTTACAGTATATTGCATTGTTTCATGATAAGATTAGGGAATAAATTTTTGTAACCAATCCCTAAGGTATGAAAGGCTGATTGATGCAAATAGCTTTTGAAGTTTTGTTATATTAATCATAAAGAGGAAAGGACTCTCCCTGATACGTTTTAGGGATAGATCTAAAGACCTGGTTCTGAGAAATCAGAATTACCTGCTGCTTTTTCAATATAATATGATTTTGTCTTTCCATATTTTACCATTGGTATGTGTCTACTAAACAAAAAATATCTTCCTTTCTATCATACACTGAAAGTGATGCTACTTAGAAGTTGTCTTTCCAGATAACCTTTAAAAATGTAAGCTCTTCCCATTGGACCAAATCAGCTCTATATTCTTCCAAACAATAGTTCTACTTGCACTCCTTCCCTAGCCCCAAGCCACATATGGATAGGTATGGCTGCTTCTGAACTTCCTGAACATCAGGATAAGGAGCAATGGGCATACGTTTAAACAAGAGAAGTTCCACCTCAACCTGAGGAAGAACTTTACGTTGAGAGTAGCAGAGCACTGGAATGGGCTGCCCAGGGAGGTCTTGGATCTCTCTCTCTGGAGACATTCTAAACCCACCTGGACATGTTCCTGTGTGACCTGCTCTAGCAGGAGGTTGGACTGGATGATCTCCAGAGGTCCCTTCCAACCCTAATGATTCTGTGATTCTGTAACTTACAGACTGGCTTTCTAGCTTGAGCACTAGAGGAGGAATATTTGCTCTAAGAGTCAGGCTCACCAATAGGCTTGCTTTTCTTGTCCTTCTCTCTTGAATCCTTACAAGCAGTAAACAGATTTCCCCAAGTTATTTGTTTGGAAATCTGACAGTACAACTATAAAGATGTCAGATGAACATCCCAGACCTGGCAAACCATGTACCCTGCTATGATTCCTTGGATCTTCTCTTTCTTATCTTTGTTCTCACTGATGAAAACTTACATGATAATTGAAACATTTCCCATGAAACACCAAGCTCCCTTTCTGCTGCCATCATGATTTATGCAAAGCTAGTAATATCCCAGCTACGTGGCATCTCTCATTATACATCCTTGCCATCTTCTTACTCTTAACATTCTTCTCCACAATCTGAGAACCCTTAAGACGTTTGACCAATTAATTTCTGGTCTTTGCTGTACTATTTCATATTGTCCTGTGCCATTCTCCATTATCAAAGCCCTTAATTCAGAAACAGTTTCCAACCGCTCTACAAAATTTTGGAACAGGGTATTCTCATCTGTCTGTTCTCATTTACTGTCACACCAGCAGTTTTCCTGTATAAGAACTTCGATAAAGATTTCTCTTTTAAATATGCTAGGTATTGAGATAAATATTAACTCTTATTAACTCTCTGTTAAATCTCTCTTGGTTTCTTGTTTTGTGTTTCTTTTAACGTATTCTTTCAATGTAAGTATGCTAACTGCAAACCTGGGAAGGAATATAGTCTTAGTAGTGGTGCCAGATTTGAGATTATTGAGTTTATAGTCTTCACTTCCGTACAATGATGCTCTAAGAAACCTAAGGGCTATTTTGGCATGCTGTCTAGCTGTTTAGCACTGTTTTTAAGCTCTCCTACACGTGGGATCAGCCAGATATGTGACAATACACATGGTTCTGAGTGATGCCAACAATGCAGAAGATATTTTAAGATTCATAGTAGTGTCATAGTAGGTTTTGTGAACATGTTACTTATATGTCATCTGTTGAGAGTGAGAACTTGGTGCTGCTTGCTTCTCATTAGAAAAAAAAGGAACTTGTCTAAAATAGGAGGAGGCCTGGAAAAAAAGAAGTTAAAATTACTAGTCTATTATAAAAGTTTAAGTACAAATTAGAATGTTACTACTAATTATTCAGTAATCCAGTGACAGTTGAGTGTCAAGAAAACTGCACATTCCTTCACTTCTCAAAATATTGTTTGATATTGAAACACTTCAATAGTTTTACTGAATTAAATCAAAGCATTGGAAGTAATATGCATGGGCAGGTGTGAGGTGTCTTGTGTAATGTTTATCTGAACAACCTCTTTTTCTTCTGGAGTATATACAAAAATAGTTTGCAAACTTTTTAAAGCTTTCTAAAGAAATACTTTAATTTTCTTTCAAAATGAAAAATATGAGGAAATGTATCTGGGTTATTTTATTTTGTTCATCCTTATCTTTGTATTTAATGGCTTTGTATTCTGTGAAGCTCTTAAGCAATTTTTCCTTGCTGCAGACAGAATTGTCACAGCTCAGCAGTGTTGGTGCTAACAAAAACATCTACTAGAATCTTCTCTTTTCTGAATTCCATGTTCAAATTCCCAATACTTGCTATTCTGTCTGAGTAAATATGTTTCTGTTGCAATTCTCATAGTTCATAAATGAATTCGTTGCAATTCTGTCAGTGTTGGATGGTAGACAATATGCTGTGGTATCATCTTGGGTTTTTTTCTTTTCCTTTTTTGAAGTGCCTGTATGGTAAGTGTGTGCACCATGGTTGTATATGGCAAAATCAACTCTGCAGTTAGTGAGACAGGCCATAGTAGGCTGTGGCTCACTGTCTCAGATTAGTGTGGTAACAACGTGTGGTGTTTGGCTACTAAATTGATGCATTTTCTCAGTTTAAAACCAGGACAAAAAGGAGTCATTACAGCCATGTTCCTCTGGCAGTCCATTTTCTTTACCATCTTCTTTGCTTGCTCCAGGCTACCTCAGTTCAATTTTGCAGTGCTGCCGTAACAAGTGTTCTGAGTTTGGGCTGGGCTCGGCTGCATTTCAATGTTGCCTAGTGTTTGCCCATGAAAGCAAATTTACTGGGGCAGGCCTGTGGCAGAGAAGCACTTTGTACCTGTTTTCTTCTCAGTCTCTATAGTCTGGCGAAGAAGTCTTGTGTTTCAGAACACTGTTGGATGTAGTAGATGCTCTTGTATATCTTGTAGTCTCTGTCAGTATCTTCCTACACAACCTGGGGAAAAATTAAAATTATTCTGTGGGTGTAGTGAATCTGAAAATACCCAAGGGAATTATTTGGGCAGTATATCACTTTTAGCTTCAGTGACTAGGACCCACATACTATTTTGATAACATGAGAAGTATCCAACAAAAGAGACAGAGAGCTGAAGCCAGTGTTAGGGTTTTTTACACTTTGGAAATAGCTGTTTCTCTTTCGGGAGAAAAGAAACACTCCCTCAGGGAGTGTTCCAGTCTCCTTTGTTTGTAAGAAGCCCATCACAATGCAGTTCTGGCTTTTGTGTTGCACAACATGCTTGTTTAAAATTTAGAGGTGATACCTTTCTTTAAATAAATTCCTCAGGTGCTTCATTGTCTTTTACATCCTGTTAACACCTTGATTTTAATAGACTGAAATATAATATTGGCAAATTGAATTCATGTCACTGTTGGCCTCAATCTTGTAAAAGGTTGGATTTAAGCAGTGGAACCTTTGCATTCGACTGGCCTGAACAGCTTTGTAAAGTGCTGCTGGTTGCTTATCTTTGGCAGGAGTTAGTCTGCCTGAGCCAGCCAGTTTGCAAACTTTAGACATCAAAAACTTCTCTAAATCCCAGTCCACTCTTACTGAATGACCTAATGTGTGAGTGATGAATAAATCAAACTGCCTCTCAATCTACTACCTGATAGGTAATGCCTCAAAGGACAGAGATGCCCTTAGCAGCCTTAGGTGAGAGCATAAGAATGGCCACGCTGAGTTGGATCATTGGCTGCTTGCTTTAGCAGTAGCTGTTTGAGATGTCTGGTGAAAAAGAGTAAATCCAGGGTAAGTGTATGTGGTGTGTTCCAGAGAATTCCCCAGCTGTTTTCAGGTCAGGGACATTTCAGAGCAGGGTGTGATTCCTGTCTATTCAGCAATCCTAAATAGGTCTTTCTTCTAAGCTTTTATCTTCTTTCCCATTGGGCCTGTGTAAGATTTCTCATCCACTGTACAGGGTGACCAACTGCTTATTGTGTGAAGATCTACTTTTATTTATTGTCAGGCTGATTTCTACCAGTTTTACTTGATTCCTTCTAGTTCTTCTATTGGAAAAGATGACCATTGGTTCTTCTCATGGCACTCAATCATCTCTTTTCCAGGCTGGAAACTTTTGACTTAATCAGATTCTATTTAAATAGAAGCTGTGCAGGATGCTTGAGGAAGCTTCTTGCCCTTCTCTGAAGTTTTGACAGCTCTGATATATGTTTTGTGAGCTGAGGGTAAGGAAATTGCATGCAGTAGGCAGTGTAAATTTCTGTATGGGCGTAGGATTGATTTCTGTTTTGTTTTCTCTTGCAGAAAAAAATTTCTAGGCTTTGATTACCTTTTTTTTTTTTTTTTAATTTTTATTACTGAGGACTGGGATGATTTTTTGGTAAACTCATATGTTCATTTTTATAATTGCCATTTTAGAAGCCAGCTGCTTATTTCATGCAATCCTTCTACAGTTTATCGCGTTATCCATGCCTTTTACTGCCTTGCATAGCTTTGCCTCAATGGACTTTCTACCTGCACTGCTCTTGGCCTTTTCCAGAACTGCTCTGCATATGCTAAGCATGAGGTGTTCCACTGGAATCATCACTCCCTGTGAAAACTGGCCCGGTCTTTTCTTGTTCACTGTTTTATGTATTCAGTCACTTACCCAGGCAAAGATCTCTCCTCTTTTCTCTCTTGCCTAGTTTGCCTTCCAGGCATTTAAGGGCCTCTGTCAAAAGCTTTTTGTGAATCCACATTGTGAAAAAGTAATGGTTACAGCCCAGCATAACATACTCTTCACCATTAGGTTGCATCCGTTACTTCTATATGTATAGAACACAAGTTTGTGAGTGTATGTGTGCAAAAATCAAATTACCATCTCCTTAGACATGTGGAACATTCTCAGCTACTGATGAAATAACCTGTCCTTCCAGGGTCATAGAGTGCCAGCTGTGCAAATAAGCAACAAATGTACACAAAGCCCATTTTATATACAAATTAGGAATATTAGGCCAACTTATGAAATGTCCATCTGCATTTTTAGGAGCTCTTATACCTGGCACTTAATCATCTACCTTATCAGGGCTAGATTTCAGCCAAGAAGGAGTAGGTGTCAAGCCTGGAGAATTTATGGGAATAATTAAATTAATGTCGTTGTGGTCTGTTAGCTCAGAAGGGGTTTGTTTGTTAGAGTTGAAGGAAAAGCCAAAGGATAAATGAGCATGGTCAAGTGCAGACTACTAAAAATAAAGTGAACAGATGATTTTATAGAGGCATTTGTTCCAGAGGAAATAGCTGATGGAGGGTAGAGCTTAGCTCATGATGAAAACTACTGTGACAAATGACTGCAACATTAACACAAGCTTGGTTAGTCAAGTCATTCTTGTTTTATTTTGCAAATTATTAGTGTTTGGTTACGTTTTTAGGTTTTTATCAGTAGAAGGGAATGAAAAAAACAAACAAAAATAGTCAGTAAGCTGGTTTTATTACTTTGTATAAAAGAGTTTAATAAATACATTGGTGGGAATTAAGGGTGGTACTTTAATGAAACTGTGCTGTATTCTTAATGGAAAACAAGATTTATAATCATAATGGAAAATAGAATTATTTTGAAGGATACGAAGGTTATGTAGTTGAAAACCTCATAAAATTGGCCAGATATGAAAGGTATCTTGTACAAACTCTCATAAAATGAACCATTTAAAATTTCAGGATTAGGCTTCTCACATAACAAGTATGCTTTTGCAGTTATGATGCAGCATAGAAGTAATTGCCATAGTTTACTATTGCTTGGAACATTTGGATGTCAGTGTCTAATGACATTCACATCCCATTATATAAATGGCTTCTTAGAAAGGTAATTATAATAACAACTAAGATTGTTACTACAGTTCTGTTAGATTAAACCTTTCTGTACAACTATTGAATTAGAGCCTGCATACACTAAGGTGGGACACTTGTCTTAATGGTATTGTATGAAGTATGTTTTTAAAATTAAGTCCCTTAAAGATGTCCAAGTTTGGATCATGGTTTTTCCTTGGAGCGGGGGGGAAAGTCACGAGTAGCTTTGCCTCCCTGAATTAAATGTATTGTGGTAGTTAAAATGCTAGTTCAAGAGCTAAGTGACTTTTATTGCAATTTTATTCTGGGCTTGCTTTTGATATCACTTGCTAAAATCATCGAAGGACGTGAACAATAGGCTTATGCATTCACTGGGAAGCATTAAACCAATTTAAATCAAAATTTGCAAATGTGACTCATGCTTTTCTGTGCTTGACTGGAAATGCTGGAAAAAAATCTGGTTTTAGTTATGCTGCTTTCTTTATTCTCCAAAAGTCAGGCCTGCTTATGGGTGTCTATTGTTAGGACAGACTGTACATTACTGGAGTTTTATGTGGTCTTTTGCATGGCAGTGTCCTTACAATTCAGTTTTCTTGCTTCTGCCATAAAATAAACAATAATTTTGATATTCAGGACTACCTATGGTGGCCTATTTCATTTTGAAATATTGGAACTAATAACTTTACTGTATCTGTAATAGTTCACAGTTTTGTGTGGTTTTTTATTCTGATAAAGAGTTGCACATGGAAATTGTAGAATTATTTTGTTTCTGTGGCACTACTTAGACAGATTTTGAATATGAGTCTTTTTAGTGATGATGCAGCAACTCATTAGGAGTAGCATGCTACAGAGTTCCTTTTTCCATGTGGCTTAAATTATGTTTGTGTACCTAAGCAGAATTTTGGGGAAGACACATTACACTATTAGACTCTGACTATCAAAACGTGAATTATGCTTGATGCAGGTTCAGTCAAGAGTATAACTTGCTAGCAACAAATTTTGTGGGATTTTATTTTTGTTTGTTTTAATCTTTAAGTTTTTGTTTAGACTGGGAATGAAGACCCTGTGCCTTGTTACAACCAAGAAAATCACTTTGTTCTTGATGGAATGTCTAATATACAAACAGGAAAAAATCTCACATCCTTAGGTCCTCTAAGCAGTAAGGTAGTTCTTTATTGCAATTTTCATTACTTATTTTGAAAGATACCAAGAAAGAGATATCTTTTTGCATCCAGAGTGTAATGTAACAAGTGCATGGTATATATCCTTGATTTGGTAAGTTCTTTGGGGCTGTGTAAGTATGTATCACTGTCTGACACTGACATACTAAAAGAAACTCCAAAGATTCAGTGGAAATTGCTTTGCTAACAGTACTATGTGACACTTGAATACTGTGCATAAAGCTGTATAGTTTGCTGCTCAGTTTTATTTCTTTCACTATATAGTCTCTTAAACTATGAATGATAGCTGACCCTTCCATTTCATGGGATTCATTTTAGTTGCTTGGCAAATGCTTAAAAACCAATGTTTAGGTAGATTTCATAGAGCAGATGAGTTACTGTAGGCTCAGTTATCAGTGACTGATGTTATGTGACATTTTCTCTGGGAATTTATATAAAACGTTTTTCAGAAGAATTGTATAATGAGCCTCTTAATCATATTTCATGCAATTGGTATTGATGGATGTGTTTTTCAGTGTGTGAGAGACTTGAAAGGACATGGCTGATTGGCCAATGATTGATTTAGGATAGACAAGCTTGAATCAGGAGGGAAACAAAGTTAGTTATAAGAAGAACAAGGCACATTTTTACATGCTGTAAAGAAACATTCACATATTAAATTGGTTATTTGGATAAGTATACACTGCACATCTAGAGCATAGATGGTATTTGATGTGGGCATGGTCATCTGTCAAAGCAGTATTTTGACTCCTGTTCATAGATTCTGAATGTGTTCTTTTTTGTTGTGATAGGTGAAAACAGCAAAGGAAAAATGACATGGCTTATGTAATGAAGGATCAGAACATGAAGCTAAGAACACCAAAAGGTTATTTCAGGGTAATAGAACAAAGTAGATGTAATAGATTATGATTTATTTATTTAATATTACTGTTACATGAACAGCGTATTGCTATTTTTAATACAAACTGCAAAGGATAATGTTTTGGCCTGAAAAAGTTTATAGTCCAAATAGAAAAGATTATGTCAGGACTGGATACTTAATAGCCCAAGTAACAGATAAGCTTAGGTCCCAAATCAGAAAGAATGAACGACTGATCTGTTCCATCGATGCCAGTAAGATTTCTCACAGACTTAAAATTATGCGTGAAATGAAAAAAATCTTGAGGTATCACATGATAACTGAGTTCCCTGAGCAGTGTGGGAAATTGATCTGTAATCTCTGAAGTGTTAGTTTACTTTCTTCATAGCTTTTCTGATGCTCAAGATGAGAAGTACAATCAAGTTCCTGTAAAGAAAAAGCTCTGGAGCAGATGAATGTAGAATTAAGTGCATGTGATGTGGGAAGTGAATTGAATAAAACACTGCCCTTAATGAAGATGCCTATGTATTTTAAAACAATTTTAAAAAGAGCTTGAGCCAGTACCACTGTTTAATTGTGGAGGCAGAAATCTGAGATGACAAATCAGCTCTTTCAAACCAGTAAAACAATGCTAGATAGTGTTAATTACTTGGAAAATTCAATGCAACAAGATAAATAGCTAAGGAAAACCTTGGTGATTTCATTGATCAGTTCTTCAGCACTTTAATTTGCTAAATGAAGGTAATTCTAAAGTATTCCAGGACTTTATTATTGTGCCGCTAAGTCTGTGGTTGAACAAGAATTTGTGTAGGTCAGGGCTATGCATTGCTGTGAAGTTACCAATGTTTGTTCTGTGTTATAGTGTACTTGGATCTAGGGCTGCTGGTTGTTACCAAAGCAGTGCTTAAGAAAACAGAGGAAGGGAAAGTTACTCTTGGAGCTACTGTAGGTTGCTGTAGTAAGCTCAGCTTACTTGCCCATTTTTGAAAGCTTAGATTTCTTTTGAAAGTTGCATTTGAAGTTGAATCAAACAAAAATGGAAAGTGATGAATGTCTCTTCACAATCTTGCTGCGGGAACTTTGAGATATTTCAGAGGTTATTGCTATGCACTGGAACCATGTATTTCTTTACTCCTGGAAGAGTCAAGGTATTTCTTGAAGGCTTCAGGTCACAGCAGTAAGTTACTTATGATTTCAGTCACAGTGCTATTTTTATAATAGCATAAAGCATAACCATTTGTTCATTTTACATCATTTATCTGTCTCCTGACACTGCATATGTCTTGATTCTGTTTCTTGCCTTTAAAAGGCCACTAAGCTGAGTGGAATTCACCGACAAAATTTGTTTATGTAAAATATGTACAATTTGTTTAAGTTGTTTTGTGATCATTTGCTGTTTGCTATGACTGACATGGCTGTAAGGTTGATGTGTACAAATGAGGAAAAGCTCATTACTCTCATGGATATGGAACATCTGAGTAAGTAAGAAAATGACTCAAAGGCAAGGAGCAATTTTGTATGTCACCATTGTGACAGTGAGCAATTTGTATTTTAGGGATTTTGACACACATCTTGTGTGTCTGTTACCCAGGTATCTGTTCCTCAAGTGGTATGTTGTGAAGGAATCTATATATGTTGCTGCAGTGCTGCCTGACTGATAAAATCAATGTGTCTGGACATTTTAACAGTAATACATTATTCTGATTTGGTGGTATTTTACAGCTATTGTGCGTTTTGCTTTTGAAAGCTAAACAACAGCACGTTGCCATGCTGAGCATGGAAAGTCAGACACAATGACTGTGCTAAGCGTCTTTTACTTGGACTATTCTGCCTGGTTGCATCAGATCTGATCACATCTAAGTCTATACACTCTGTATTTGTGTGCCATTCAGTTTTGAGCTCTTGATGTCTTTTGTATTCTATGTTTGTAGAAGAAAACGTTGTACAAAGGTGCCTGTGACTGCTGAGGGCCAAGTTGTGAAACTACAGGTGCGCTCTGTGTTAAATGCCCACCAGCTTGCCACGTTTCTTTGAAATGAAGTTTTCAAGAGTCTGAGAATTTTTTTGTAGCTTGAATATTTTTATCTAAGGACTTTTTCCTTTAAGTATAGTTCTGTAGCTTTGTTTCTGTTTCAGGCCAAGATCAGAAGAAGAATGGAGGGTTGATTCCTTCCTTCCTCGAAAAAGAGGAGCTAATAAAGTATCTGCCTACCCCACAAAAACAAGGCCATTCAAATCTGTAGCATCTGAAATAAGTGTGACCTCAGGTGGAATTCCACAAATGGAATACATCCATTTGTGTCAGCATGTTGAGCCCTGAATTTTGGAGCAGTTGCCACAAAATGGCAAGTGGATTGTACTTAGTTTGTGTTGGGGAATTTGGTTTACTTACTTAAAATCTTAACTGAAATATCAGAATTTAAACAATCAATTAATTTACCATAATGTTGGCTAATTATATGATTGGGTAGCAGAACAAGATCTGGATATTTAAAGAAGCTGGAAAAAAAGATAAGTCCTCTCATCAGTAGGTTTTATCACAAAAGGCATCTTTGGTTAACTTTGGCAACTTGTACGTCCCAGTCTCATTAAGGTCTTGAAGCAGAAATGAGGCATTATCAAATAGATTTTATTTCAAGCTGAAATGTTTTAAAATAAAGTATAATAGCATTGTTGAATGAAGTCAATAACTAACATGATTAACATTTCATGCTTAGTCAAATTTGGTAACTGTTCTGCTAGGTTTGACTTTGAATTGTGCATTTGTCCAAATATTTTGTATTTAATTTGTTTTTCTTGTCTATCACTTCTGCATCCACCTGAGATATTTATCTTATTGCTTTGTTTTTAAGGTACCCAAGGGAAAAATAAAGTAGGCTAGAAGCCTTGTGTTAAAAGCATGACTGATGGATCTATATAAGCTCACAAAACCTTAGAGTGTTTTCAGGGATGCATCTGAAATTTAAGTTTAACAGCTCAACCGTAACTCATTCTCCAAGTATTGGTGAAGTCTCAAATCAGAATTTAATGGTCCATATTTTTTTGCAGTTAAAACTACAATATTCAGGTACAAGAGTGCAAATTAAAGACTGAGTTTGAGTTCAGTTTCTGCCTATGGTAGAACAGATTTTTTTTCATGCTGGATTAAACCTCAAAAACTATCGGGCTGAGAAGGAAATTTGCCTGCTGGTGAAGACAGTGTGGATCAGTGAGCAGTATGAAGTTCATTTAAGTGGGAGACTACTTTCCTGGGGGCTAATCAAGTTCATGTGAACTGTCTGAGGACCATTGCAGGCCTTGTCTTTTGATCAAATTCTTTGGCCTTGCTTCCTGAAAAATAGAAGTAGTTCCTACTCAGTTTCGAAAACCTTCACAGAATATTTGAGGATTATATTTGAGAAAATGAACTCTGAATAGAAGATCTATCACATCTATGAAGAAGTGACTACCTCAGTGGACAAGGGAAGAGTTCTATCTATCTGAACTTCTCTAAAGCCTTTCACCCAGTCTCCCACAACATCCTTCTCTCTAAGTTAGAGAGAGATGGATTCAGTGAGGGGACTGGTAGAAAGTGGATAAGAAAGTGTTTGGACAGTTGCTTCCAGGAGTCAATGGCTTAGAGTCCTGATGGGCCTCAGTGACAAGTGGTGTCCCTCAGGAGTCTGTATTGGGACCAGTGTTATTTAATACCTTCATCAAAGTGATCGAGTGCACCCTTGGCAGATTTGCAGATGACACCAAGCTGGGTGTTGCAGTTAACGTACCTGAAGGATGGGATGCAGTCCAGAGGGACCTGGACAAGCTCGAGAAATGGGCCCTTGGGAATCTCATGAAGTTTAGCAGGACCAAGCACAGTGTGCTGCACCTGGGTCTGGGCAACCCCCGGTACCAACACAGGCTGGGGATGAACAGATCAGAGCAGCCCTGCTGAGAAGGACTTAGGAGTGCTGGTGGATGAGAGGCTGGACATGACCCAGCAATGTGCACTCTCAGCTCAGAAAGCCAACTGTATCATGGGCTGCATCCAAAGCAGCGTGGCCAACAGGTCGAGGGAGGGGATTTTTCCCCTCTATTCTGTTCTCATGAGACCCCGGAGTGCTACATCCAGCTCTGAGGTCCTCACTACAGGAAGGACTTTGACCTGTTGGAATGAGTCCAGAAGAGGGCTGCCAAATTGATTAGAAGGAGCACCTCTCCTATGAAGAAAGGCTGAGAGAATAGTGTCTGTTCAGCCTGAAAAAGAGAAGGCTTCAGGGTGTGTGTCCTTTCATTATGTAGAGAGAGCCTTCAAGAAAGGTGGGAAGGGACATGTGATAAAGGCAAGTAGTAATAGGACAAGGGGGGGAAGGCTTTCAGGTTAAGTGAAAGAGAGTAGGTTTAGATTAGATATTAGAAGAAATCCTGTACTGTGAGGATGCCCAGAGAATTTTTTGGTGCCCTGTCCCTGTAAGTCTTCAAGGCCACACTGAGTGGGGTTTTCAGCAAGCTGGTTTAGTGGAAAGTGCCTCTGTCCATGGCAGGGGGGTTGGAACTAGATAATCTTTATGGTCCCTTCCAACCCAGACTGCTCTATGAATCTCCACAAAGCCATAGTCCCGTGACTAACTGGCAGCTACAGTTCCGATAGCCCACTGCACCCTTAGACTGTGTCTGTAGTTATAAATACAGTGAATGAGGGTTTGTTTTCTAGCCCTAAAAAGACAGGCATAACATGGCTTGTGACAATATGGCTAAACCTCTGTGAACATTTTGGCTTTATCCTATTTGGAAAAGCCATGACTTCAGTTATCACCTGGACCGTAGTCTGGGCATTGCCTGGGAGAGTGCTAGTTGGCAGGTGTCAAAGCTTTGCTGGAGGCTGTGTTTCTTAAACGCCAGGGATGATTATGGGCAGTGACTGAGTTAGTGGCCTGATCCTGCTGAGTTTACTAAGTTAGGTGTAGTAATAAACCCTGTGTAAAGACCATGTTAGAATCTCTGTGTTAGAATAATCTCCTAAAGGTAAAGTTAGTAAGTGTACACAGGAGAAGTCATATAGGAATGATACCTGGTTTACAGATAAGATTCAGTTAAGTGTTTCTTTGTGTTTATAAGCTTAACTCAGCGTGTGGCATATTATCCCTTGATCAGAATAAAAGCTATGGTAGTAACCACACTGTCTTTAGATGGTTCCTGTGTACAGGTCTGTAGTATACAGATTGTTACTGTAGCACGGTTGGAGGACATAAAGCATCTTTTACCTCTGAGCATTTCCAGCATTTCTGCAGGCAGTCAGTGATGGGGTTGAGTGTACAGAAGGTGTGCAAATCTACCCCTGGGTAGACAGGTGTTGCTTTGAAACTTTACTCTCTTTATTCAGGAATTGGTGTGTGAAAGGAATATTTTCCAAAAGGTTTATCTAGTAGTGAGTTTCTGAGAAGAGAAGCTTATCTCTTCCAGACAGTGACTGCAGGTCTCCTTTTCCAAGGAGTAGGTGGCTGATGGGTACCTTGAAGCTCTTGGCAAGCTCTGAAGCCTCACATTAGCTACTACATGACAACAAAATATCCAACTCTGATTACATTTTTAATGGATAAGAAAAGTGGCTGAACTTGTTAGAATTTTATTTTTGTTTTTCTACCTGGTATATTTCATGGCTGTGTCTTACTGTATTTGTTTGGTAAATCCTTTAAACTATTTGTTGCTTCTTTTCTGTTGCTGGTTTGGAAGAAGCCCTGATATCACTTTAATTCAATAAAAATTGCAAAAATAGAAGGAGCGACCATATAATAACTGTCATTCTTGCTTATCCTGGATGATTTCCAGGAAACAGATTTATGCCAAATTATGGTGTTTTAATGATGAAAAATACTAATATTTTCTGAAGACATTGCTTATTTGCTGGAAGCACTCAGTTCTTGAAGCCACCAGAGTCTAGGGGGATGATGGAATAGTTTGGGTTAAGGTCATGTAGTCATTCATACGTACTAAAGAGTTAAAGGGGGTAGGGTGGACAGATTGCACATATGAAATCCAGTGTGCTTGTTGGCTGTCTCAGCTTCTGCAGGTATCAGCCAGAGTATAGGAAGAAGGTAGCAGGGGTTATGTCCATGAGAAGTGCTTTGTTACTGGAGTTCCCCAAGGTGAAGTTCGGTAGCCTCCACAAAGGCGTTGGGTATAGCACAAAACCTACTGGGGATAAGTTTAGACTTTCTTTAGTAGAGACAGATGGCAGAACTGTTCAGTTTATTTGTTCACAGTTTACTGTTTAAAAACTCTGAGTGGTATATTTTGTTAAAAAAGTGTGGGAGGGTGCCAAAGAATGGAGAATGGGGCCAATAAGTAGGGAAGGAGTGGTAAGTAGGGATAGTGCAGCAGGAGTGCAGGTTGGGAGGGAAGAGTGAAGGGCAAAGAAGTTCAATGGAGATGAGAAGAAAAAGATTCTCACAAGGATTCAAGAAACTGAATAGGATTGCTTCAGTCCAGGGAGACACTGAAGACAAATGGTCTGGAAAGTAAGGCTGGATGAAAGGGACAGTTGCTCTCCTCAGTGGTATATTCAGGGAAATTCCATAGCATCTTGCCTATCTTCAGTTTAGACTATGATATGAGAAACTGGGGCAATAACAAGTAAGGGAAGGTTGTAAGTTTAGGTGACTGCATCTCGATCATTCCTCTTCATTTAATAAGTTGAGTATTACATTGCTCACATTCCAGTCTGAGATGCTTATTTGAAAAGGATTGCTTATACAAGATGGTTTTTTGACTGCCTCTTCTTCTCAAGTAGTTGTGTATGGCTTATTGCACCTTCTTGTGTATAATGATACTATACATAAGTATTACTTTTAGTGGTGCTTGTGTAGATTATTCTTTTCCAGAGTCCAGTTATCTTTTTTGTTGAATGATACCTTATTGTGTGGCTGTTCTAACTGATTTTACCTGAATTATTTAATTAAGAAGTATATATACGTGGACCGAAAGGATTTATCTCAGTTTATCGAGAGTAGGATTTTGTATTTCTTTAATGGTAAAAGGACTCAGTTGCAAGATTGATTGCTGTGGTGTTACTGAAAACTTGGTATAGATCTCATTCGAACTCTCAAGGCTGCTGCTATTTGGAATTCTTATCTGAAATTGGGTAATAGTGTTTCTGTTTTTTTCCATAGGCAATGTTCAGTCTCTGCATGGTTGAGAGTGAAGCTGATGAGGTGAATTTACACGGTGTCACAAGCCTTGGTTTAAAACAAGCCCTGGACTTTGCATATACTGGACAGGTATTGTACAGTTCTTCAAATTAAGAAACACAATCAAAAGCAACTGCAATAAAAACAGCTGAGTACAACCTTTTTAGAGGTACTAGAAAATATTTTTCTTGTGCACTGCTCAGTACAAGGTATTTTGATTTAACAGATCTTAATTTTCTTATACTGTGGTGGATTTTTTTTAGAAGGATTGTTTGATAAAAACATTGCTTTATGTGTATCATTGTCAGGTAGGGAACCATGTAGGACTTGCATGCCCGTTTTATGGTTGCCTGACTATTCATAAAATCTTAATGTGAGTTGAATCTTCTTGCTAAATTAAATGTAAAGAAAAATGTTTCCCTTATAATAAATATTTATAAACTCTGCTGTGTTTGACAAATTATATAATTGAGGGGAAAAGTAGTCTCTTACTCTCTGGACAGATGCAGTTGAGGCATCTTTGTAAATGCTTATAGGTACTATAGATCTTCATTGTGGCCCTCTTTGTGACCACAGGCTAGGTATCACATTATGGTACTTCAGAAAATGCAGAGTGATGCTGCTTTTCCCTCTGCCCATTGCCAAAAAAAACCCCAAAACCAAAAAATGGAAAAAAAAGTATTTATGACCTGCCATATCTCTGCACTGTATGCTTGGAGAGTGTTGCTGTGTGACTTTGTCTCAGGTCAGAGTTCATGGATAGTGAGCTCAGAACTCGCAGCTATTTTTGTTTTGTACTTTAAAATTCTAGGTAACCAAACTATTTCTGGACTATCACTACAGCAGTTGAGTCTACTGACATATTAGTGACATTTACTAGTTAATTTTAAAAAGGAAGGCTTAAAACCATATAATGTTATTCTGAAGAGTTGTTGGGTTATAAAAATTTAAGGCATCTGCTTCCATACTGTGGGTTGAGTATATGGCCACCAGTGAGTCTTTTTGGTTGTGTTTTTTTTTTGTTTGTTCGTTTTTTGTTTTTTTTGTTTTTTTTTTGTTTTTATTTTTAAAGGAAACTAAATAGAAATAAGGAAAAAAAAATTACCTGTTTTAAAGGAGCTGCTTTTGTCACCAGCCCAGAAAACAGTTATACTTCTGCGCTGTCTTGAGACTAGCACTTGAATTTCTTAGAAAAAAATTGGGTTTGTGCTGTTTTGGAAAACATAATTTATTGAAAGATTTCTTTGATATAAATGATAAACAGAGATGCCATACTCTATTAGTGAATTAGCTGAAGGTCTCAGTATATGACTTGTCATCGGTATGCTTTTTTTTTCTTTCAGTCGAAAGCTTTTAATAAAAATTGAATGTCTTTGATAAAAATGAAAATGTTAGGTATCTACATATCATCATCTTAGTAATTTAAAACTATAGGTTGATTATTCTGAAGACAAAACTCTGGTTGAATGAACGTATCTTTTGAAAAGATGGGTTGTAATTGATTTCTATCTGACCCATCCTGTCTGCTGTAATTAGAGGTATTCCCTATCTTTCTGCAAAATTCAAAGTCTGACAAACCTGTGTAAAATACATTGAGCACCTTTGAAATGATGGATGTGGATTTTATGTAACCCAGCAAGTGACCCCACGTTGCTTCCAGGATAGTATCCTCAGATCCCTAGGAAATACATACCTTCTGTCCTTGACCCTGTAGAGACTTCTAAGTCGTTCATTTTCAGGCGTAACCTACTTTGAATAAATGAGTGGGTTTCCAGAGTTAAATATAGATGTGCATGTATGTACAGTTGCTCATGCATGTAAGTGATTATAAGGCGAGGCTAGCTCTGTCATGTCTGTCGGATACACCAAGTGCTACTTTGATACACAGACAAATGAGAAGGATTCTGTAGGAGTTCTCTTGTAAAGATGCCTTTGAAGTACAACTCAGTGAAACGCTGGTCTGAGAATTAGCAGTGTCTCATTTCCCTTTCATCCTTGGAATTCTCTTCTGGCACTGCATTTGTATGTATTGAGCATTGCTTGTGTTCTGACTCAGACTGACAGAATCTGAGTGAACATTTCGAGGTAGTGAGTGGGAGAAATCCACAAAGGCTATTAATAGATAACTGGATTACTGCATGCTTACATCAGAAAGTTCTGAAAACAGAATTGTCTTTAGCTTGGTTTGCAAACTCTTCCTGTTTTTAAAAAACAAATGAAATATTTCTCAGTAATCCAAAGGTCACTCATGCCAAAAACAACCTTATATTGCTCTGAAAATGTGGGTATCAAGATGTGATCTGAAGTGCCTCTTAAAAGTGAAAACCATGAACTCACTCTCTTCCTTTTTTTAAAATCAAATTTGGCCAAAATGTTAGTTCAAAAAATTGGTATTTCTCTCAGTAACACTGTGGGACTCCCTAAAATATCGATGTCTGAACAGATAAGTAATTAGTTGCAGCTTTTTTCTCCCTGCTTCTTTAATACGCTACACTTACATTTGACACATTACACTTCAAATTGAGTTCAACTTTCTGTGTAAAATAATATACTGGAGACATCTGGTGGAAATATTTAATATTGCATGATGGCAATATTTGATGCCTGCAGTTCTTGAAAGTTATTAAAATGAAGAAATTTAATTTTTAGGATGACCATGAAATCTGAACCTAATCTCTGTTGTCCTTGCCTCTTTTTGTAAATTTGAAATCTTCCTGCAGATTTCAAATACAACCTTCATCTTCCTGTCTACTTAGGCAGACAGTACCTTATTGTAATTACTGTTGAAAATCTTTTGCTTTTTAGGAAAAATTGATTTTTCAGAAGAAAACAATGTTTTAAAACTCAAGTTAAGTATAAATAATATAATTCCAACCAAACTAATCTATTACTATGGTCCTTAATAATTACAAAGAAAGAAATTTTGGTATAGAAATAAATAAAAACTGACAAAAGGAATGGCAGTAGACTTTGATTTTGTTCTTTGCATGTATGTTCTCAGTAATTCTTTAATAATAAAATGTTCAGCAAAAATGTCTTAGGTATGTTTCATCTTGTCCACAAGCATTTTACTATGTAATCCCCATATTCAGAATTCAGATATACAACTCTTTTCCTGTTGCAGTTGACTCTTTTCCTCATGTAGTTGCCATATCCTTTTCTCCCAAAAGGGCTTTAAGGTCATTCTCTCTTTTACTTCATAGCTGGCAGCAGTAAGGCCAGGCCAGAGTCTCAGTGAGTAGATTACTCACCCTTTCTTCTCACAAGGGCATTTTGCAAGTGTCAGATGTGCCTTGGAGGGGAGATGGATCAAGTATAATAAATTAATGAACTATATGTTTTAGAATACTCATATGGAGAAGCATTTCTAGGCAAAGAGTTTGGAGCTCACAATTCCTGCTGTCAAAATAAGAGCCTTAATGACTTTGTCAGAGACTCATGGGCATCGTTGTCTACTCTTTTTGACTACTTTTTAAAATTTTAACTGTTTTGTTAGAAAGAGACATAATCTTACTTGGAGGAATGGGATAGCCTCTAAATAGGCCAGTGTAGTTAGCTGACAAGTCAGAGGAACACTGGCTTTAATTTGCAGTGGATGATTGTGATCCTAATTCAACAAAAATACAAATACAGAGTCCCATGCATAATGAAACGCTGCAAACTTGGATCTTTCTTCTTTGTAATTATTTTCTATCATATGACTTTAATCTGTGGTAACAAGTATTTTGCATTTAGATAGAGTTTATTTGAGGACCTCGAAACACATCACAAAAGCAAGCAATCACTGTGCTTATTTTGTTGCATCACAGACAGGAAACTAATTTGGGAGAAAATAACTTTCCAAGGACAGCACAGCACGCGAGTGGCTTCTTAGTGCTTAATACCAAGTTCTCCCTGGTCCCATTTTCCTAAATGGCTGGTCTGGTTTTTTCCCCTAAACTCTAATATTTTGTTTCTGTATTAATAGAAATTGCATCTTCCTTAAGTTATAGTATTATCCTGAATTAGCAAAGCTGAAATGAAAGAATTAGTGAGGAAGCCCTTATTTATGAGGCTTTTTATGTTCAGCTCTTTCTCCCAGAGTGAATTTTGGGGTAATTTGTCCTGTGATGCCTTCTTAGCCCAAGATTAACATAGCTTTACTTCCTACCTATGGCATGTTGAAATGTTTCCTTTTATTAAAAGCCACATACAAAGTTGTACTTATAATGATTCAAAAACAGGCTTTAAACTTTCTGTTATTAGCATATTTAACAGGTTTTCTTTTACTCACAAAATGCTAATGTAGCAGCAGTGTTCCAATAAAGGTAATATGAGTATGTTATCCCAGTTACAAATCTAGAACTTCATTTTATTTCCAGGTATGTTGCTCCCAGTATTACTTTAATGCATTACCAGTGTGAGTCCTATTTAACTCTTACCTTTACTTTGTATTCAGTTAGTTTGAAACCTGTCATCCTCTTAACAGCTATTACTTTACCAAACAGATTTCAGGAATTGGTAGAGTTCCATCATGTGATTTTTCAAATTAATGCACACAAACCTCTGATTAGTTAAAGTATTATCTTATAGCTCCTTTGTGAAATTCAGTTTCTGAAATTCAGTTCTTTCAGCTTAGTTATTTCTTTAACAAAAACCATGAAAGAGTAAAAGATCTTCTTAGATAGTAAAGAAATAGTAGAAATAATTATTATTTCTAAGTAAAAGTATTTCTCCTTATAATTGCTATGATTCCTTTATAGAATCTAGGCTTTCATCTCTCATCAACTTCCCTCCTCATTTGACGTTGACAGTTTTTCTAATGATCAACCAGTATTTCGTCTGCCATTTTTAGTTAAGACTGGGGTAAGGCAGCTGTCAATATCTTAGTGCCTCTTATTGTGTTAATCTTCTTGCTCTTGTGGATGGAGGTGTATTGTAAAGCTGTATTGTGATGGTTGATTTTCTTGGGTAAGTGACCTACTGCATCCTGTGCACAGCAGTTCCACTGGCTGCTTTTAGATTAAAATGAATCAATTAAACTACCTGCTGTCCCTAGCAAAAGTGACTTCAGCTATCCTTACTCTTTTCTACTGGTGACAATATGCCAAAGTCATGGGTAACTGAATACAACAGGTCTGTGTCTTACTGTAAATACTTAACATCATTTTTCAATGCAATTTCGAAGCAAAAAAAATATGAATTTGATACTTAGATTTGGGCACTATCTTTTTCACTTCTCTCAGGATAATCTTGTTTCTGTATCTAGCACTAGGTTACAGCTACTAGGTCCTAGGTTCACAGTTCAGCTGCAGATTGTCTAAAAGGCTTAGACTAATACAGAGCTTTAATTAACTCACTTGATGCGGTTTATTGTAGATAAAATTAAATATTTCACTTCATTTGCTCTGGACAGGAATTAAGCTAGGGACAAGATAGCTTTTCTAGTGCTGAAAGTGATTAAAGTAATGAAACACCTTCCCAAAGAACAGTGAATTTGCTCGGATTCTTGCTTATCCAAACCCTCTTTAATTATAGTAATGGTACTTCATGGTGATGTGAAGCTATGTCAGGGAAAGTTCAGGCTGGACATAATGAAAAGGCGTCAGGTCACTGGAACAGGTTCTCCAGAAAAGTGGTCATAGCACCAAGCTTGTCAGAGTTCAAGGAATGTCTGGACACGTGTTTTGTTTTGGGTAGTCCTGCAAGGAGCAGGGACACAGGACTAGATGATCTTTATGGCTGCCTTCCAAATTGAAATATTCTATGATTTCATGATGTATATGCTGTGCGTTTAACACAGATTTTCTTCTAGTTTTCTGGAAAAATATTATGATGTATCAGAGAAATGCTGGTCATGATTCTTTCTGGCATTGGCTAATAAGACATCTGATTTTTGTAGCAAGTGCTAGCAAACATTGTGTGCCAGGGCTTTGGATAGTTGCCTACAGGGGACTAGAACATTCTTTCCTTGCTCATTTTTTTGAAGCAGCACTTGTCAATGTGCAAGGAGCTCAGTATTCAACTGAATCATGAATGAACTGGGAGACAGGCAGAAGTGATATCTGGTTGAGAGTGAAATGCAGTCTAAATTACTTTAAAAGAAAAGTTAAGGTGTTTGATTGCTCTCAAGCACACAGAATGATCTCCATCAGGCAAAAACAACTGATACTTTTGTTTGATGCCTGTCTTGTTTGAAATGCTGATCACTGCAAGTGGAGTCAAGGAGGTATTTTCTTTTTCATCAGAGTGGCAGGAATCTTAGAAAATTTTTTTCTTGTTTTCTGTGTTAAATTCCATACAGTTTACTTTCTAGAATCTTCTGACAGCACTGTACATTTCCTTACTGTTACAGCATAATACTGGTTTATTTTTAATGTGAATCATGCCACCATCTCACTTTTCTATTGCCCACAAACAGCTGTATGGAAATGAGAAAAATATGGGGGATAAATGAGTAGCTGGAATGAAGGTGATAGAAGTGCATCTTCAGTCTCGTGATCTTTGTCTGGATGTGCAGTTGGGCCTAATGTAGCTATTGTTTAGTGTCTTTAAAATTTTGTGGATGAAATATAGTGGCCTGCAGTATTCATCAGAATGTTCTAATTGTTCTTTCTGGTTATAAACCTCATGAGACTCAACTGAGGTGACAGTTAATCTGGATCTTACCTTCTCCCTCAGGCTGTAACTTGCTTTGTTGGAAAGGACAGTTTGAGGAGTTTCCTTTTCATTCTTTTTTGACCGTTACTGCTGTCTTTGCTCCGACCTTACAATTTTTTTTTTGTTGGCCTATACTGGTTTGTTGGCTGTAGGAGGATGGGTGCAGGAGGCTTTAAAAGACTAGGAGGATATTTTTGATCTGGACAATGTGGAGGTGAGGCCTGAGTAGTTGTCCTTGGAAAGGTTTGTGATTCTTACACACTCAATTTCCACAAGAGTCCCAAAGAAGATTGAAGGGAGAGGCAAGATACATGATACCAGTTAAGTCTTTTCCCGTACTTACCCACAGTCCAAGGTGTTGGAGGGGATGCAGGTTGAGTTGGGAAAGGAAGAAAGAAATCTTGGGGTAAGAGGGAATAAATTCTAGTTTTGAACTTCTGTCTGGAGGGTAAAAATACGTTAAGGCCCACAAGTATCTGCAACCATGGGGCTGGTTATAAAATTCCCTTTTCTGCCTTGGTATTGTGTGTTACAAGGTCAGGTTGAATTTACCATATTCTAGTTCTTGCATTTGCAGAGAAGCTTTCTGCAATATATCAACAAAGCGTAAGTGGATAAGTTTCCAGATAGATTTAAATTGTATGTCTAAAAGTAGTGGATCTAAGAAATTGTGTAATCTGCCTTTCTGGATCTTGTGACCTCAGCATTCTGTTACAAACAGCCAATTTTTGCATTGCTTCAGTCCCTTGGCCAATGGATCTGGCCACAGTAGGAACTGGATTGTATTTGGTGCCTCCTTTCTGAAGGGTTTGTGGCATGATGGAGAGTAGAATGGCTGCTTTGAGGAACAGGCTTAGGAAAGGAAGTTTCTCATGTATCAGGCAAGATCTGCCCATTGTATGCAGGGAGAAGGTGCTTAAGGTGATTTTCTTGGGTACCATCATATGCCAGAGAGAAGTTGAGAGTATAATAAAAATTAACCCTTAGAAATAAGGATTGAATAGAGGGGTGATTGTAAGATGCAGCCAAATGCAATACCTGAAATGCATCTAATTAATCTTAATGTAGAAATAGGACAAGAACCAGTCTTAATATAGCCTGTGTCATAAAAAGGCACATTCTTCACTAGTGAAGGTTGCAGTTTTTGTCTGAATTTTATGGGTCCAAATTATTCTTAAGTTTCTGCCCCAATGATTATGCCTCATAATGCTTGAGTTGAGGATGGATTACAGAAAATGATTAAGCTTCTCTCTATTTTTTCATACTAAAATTTTATGATGAATTTTGAAGTTGTGAATCCAAAGTAGACCTTAGTTTCACTCCCCTTAATCTGCACTATGCATCATTCTGTAGACCTCAGAGCTATTGTTTTGAGAGTTAGACAAACAGAGGAGAGTCAGTCACGTGTGTACTTGTGGTGTGCATTTGATGGTATTTATGTGCATTTACTGTTAATTTTGAGCTGGAAGACCTGTATAACATATAAACACCTATGCTGGTAATTAAAAACCAAGCAATTGCTTTAGTGTATAACATCTCAAAGGTGTGGAATAATTGTGAATTACGCCAGTTTCAGTAGAAGGAAGGCTTGCAATATTTTCTTCCTTCTTTACTTAGCATTTTCTTTTCCTTATGGATTTCCTCAGCGTGCAGTTTCTTGATGGTGAACATTTAGCATAGATGAATTAGTATTTTTGCCTATATCCAAATAAGTATTGAGTAAAAGTTTGGATAGTTCTGTGCAAGGCAAAGTTTTGTGAAAAGTCTAGAAGTCTAGATAACTAGACTTTCCTCAGTTATCTTGGGAAACACAAAAGTGAATCTGTTTCCTCAGTAGAATATATCTTGCACGGTATAGGAGGGCTGTAAAAAATGGAAGAACATGTAGGAAATACATCTGACACCTTGAAATGAACTTTTGTTGCTGACTTTGTGCAAATCACCTCTAGACAGTAGCCAGCCACCCTCCTTGCTTCTTGTCCTACTTCTCATCTCATAGTGCTACTAGTATTATTTTTAAATGGATTACTGTAGCTTTAAAATACATTAATATTGTCACAGTTAAATATAGTTTGTCTGTGCCTACAAGGTACTAATCTTCTTAAGATTCTGGTTCTCTGGCTGACACTTAGCAAGTAATGTGCCATAGGATGGCAGCTTCCTCAGCATAAATCATGTCTGAATAAAAAACAGTGCAAGAACTATACCAGCTTGTTTAGTCAGTCTGACCTTAAGTTGTCACTTGAAAATACTTGACAGTGATGTGCTTTTATTTTTTTGTTTGTTAGGTTGTTTTTAATATCCATCTTTATTGGAGATACTTTTGTAACTGAAATTCATTCTAACTCTCTGTTGAATTACCTCTCATCATGCATAGCAACCTCATTAGCACCAGCCAAAAACCTGGATTGTGCTGGGCCTGATTCTCATGTTCAGTAAGATCCTTACGTGTCTTTCTGGCTAGATAAAGAGCCTTCATATTTTATATAGTATGTAAATGACAATGACATATAATATTCACTTAAAACCTAGGATTAATAAATACAGTGATTTGCACAAGCATTAAGGATGTCATATACTGCCAGAACTCAGTGTAAATGAGTTCTTGATATAAACAAGGATCAATCCCCTTCTCTCCTCCTTCTAATATATCCATTATGTTGGAGATATTTTGTGGTTTTGCTTAAAAAAATGCATACACATTTTTTCATTTTCCTCAAAAATAGTTAAACTACAAAAGATGCAGTTGAATATCTTTCCTTTTGTTTTCCATTTTCCTTATTCCACTGCACTTGAGGTATACAAATAATGCTGTGAGATAAAGCTGAATTGTGTAGGCAGAAAGAGAAGGATCTGAAAGCAAGCTTTAATTCCCTATGGAGCAGTGAGAGACTGACCTCATGTGGTGTGAAACCAAAGTTGCAAGGGAAAGTACAAGGATAAAATTGAATAAACCAAGCATGTTTGAAAAATTTATTTTTCTCCTGCATTGCCGATTTTTTTTTTTTTTTTTTTTTATGTTGCACTACTTAAAAAATTTTTGTCTGGATAGTTTGTAGTCTGATTGCTAATAAGAAGTTGACCGGTGTCCATATTCCCAAAGACATTTTTGTGTCCCAAAAGGGATGCTCTAACAAGCTGACCCCAGGACAGCAGTCTGTGAGCTGTGGCCCAATTATCCTTACTGCTGCCTGTACATGATTTTAATTGAAATGAGTAGGAGTTTCATGCGAGCAAGTAACTGAATAATCAGTCTTGGTTTCTAAGCCCTTTCTGGCACTTCCCCAGCAACATGCTCATTGTGCCTTCAGAGCCCTGCTCTGTAAAATGAAGACAGTGGTTAGGAAAATTAGGAAGTGGCACCATGCAGAATAGGCAGGGTGTTCCTAGTCTGTATATCTTTTACATGCATGAATAATATTAATAGTGGAGACTTCTGAGTCAGTTCTGGTGGCTTGATTCGTCAGTATATATGGAAGGATGTAAGTATACAGATAACAAAAGGAGGTTCTGTTATTTTGAAAAGTCTCCTTCTTAAACAGCACACATTTAGTTTCAAAGGATTTAGGGGGTAGTGTGACTTAGGGACTCTCACAGGAAAAAAAAAAACGAAAAAAAGTTTAAAAATCCTTTGGGAAAGTCAGATAAACTTTAGAAACTCTGTCCTCATTCTGTAAAGACTTCTCTATATGCTCAATTGTATTGTTTCTTTTCTTTATGTTGACTGAAATACCTGAAATAACAAAGGCCTTTAGTATTTTCTACAAGTACTCTGAGTACATCTTCCAGATGACAAACTTTTCATTTTCTTCTTTACAGATCCTCCTGGAACCAGGGGTGATACAGGACGTCCTAGCAGCTGGGAGTCATTTGCAGCTGCTGGAGCTTCTCAGTTTATGTTCTCACTATCTCATTGAGGTGAGACTTTTTGGCCTGATCAGCTGTTTCTGTTTGGTACACTTTTGTTTCAAGCCTAATTTCAGTAGGAGACTATTAATGCAATACCTGGTGTAATCTAAATGGCAAAAACTGGATTTCAGGAGATCTGAATTTTGGGTGTAATTTGGGTTTCAGTTTATGGTAGATGCTTTATCCCTCCATCCATTTTGTCCATTTCATTCCTGAAAACAAGAATAGTCCACTGATTAATATCAGCACATGGGAGTTTGATTCTCTCTTTTACTAGGGAATTTGCTTTCTTCTACCTCAGTGTACCAAATGTGAACATATTTCCCTATTGGGATCACAAGTATTGTGATGAATTCAGATGTGTAATTCTGAGTTCACAGCAGAATATTGATGTGTATTCCAGGGCACTACAACCTCTCACTGAAGGAATAGGGCTTATTATAATGGTACCTTATTCTCAACAGGCCTTATGCCTGTAATGCCAATGTCTTTATCAAACAAAAAATTTGAGTTGTGGTAAAGTTTTTTTTTTTGTGCTTGGCTTGTATAGGAAATGACTTACGATGATAGCAAGAACACGGCTTTGATGGGTGTCTGTGAAAAGCCATCTAAAAATAAAATGGCAATAGCAGTTCTACAGAACTGTTTCTTCCTCTTGGTAACTTTCCAGTGCTGTTTCTGAAATCAGATGTGTTAACTGCATCTGGACAGCACTTGGGCATGGAGATGCACATCAGCACAGTGCTCTTAGTATGCACTTGCCTTCCAACAGCGTAACTGCCTTTGAACAGTTGGAGTGTGCTTGGCAGCACGCTGAGCTACTGAGTACCAGGAGCATGCAGGATCTCATGTTAAGAACTTCAGGATGTACTTGAAGGCTTTGTGTCTTACAGACAAAGGATCTGTTCTTTGAGTGTTAACCTTAGGAAACCCTTCAAAATGTATGTTCAGATAATAAGGTGGTATTAATTTGTGCATTGTAGATTGATTAGAAAGTTAAAGGAGCTGACAGAGTGCTGCGATTGGTATAATTTTTTTTTTAGGAATGCAAGGAGAGGTTTAATTTTTCTGAGAAAATAGACATGGATTGTGATGGGAAAGATAGTTGGTTTGAGAAGTAAGAACTGTGAGATACCAAATATGCCATGAAACTATTTGACCTACTAATTTTCAAGCAGGCATGAGAAGGGGTTACTGTAATGAGAAAGATATAAATCTAACACTGGTAGTCATACAATGTATTTAAAGCTCCCCAAACAAACCAGGCAGTGTGACATTTGATGCTTATGTGGCTCTTACTTCGACAGGAATTGAACTAAAGCAGCTATTACAGCAAAGAAGCTACAGGAAATATTAAAGAGTAGGGAAAAGTTTGTTTGTTGTGCTTATCAAGCAGGGATGTGAGAGGACTGTAGAAAGAGAGCAGGTATACGCTCAACATAAATCTTTGTGCTTACTTTTTCTATTACCTATGTTGAGTAGCCTCTGGTATTTGTAGCTCTTCCCTTAGCACCATCTTAATACTTTTAATCCCAAGGCCGTTGCAGTGGAAAGACAGGTAACTACAGAGTTAGCAATGCTTTGAGTCTTGTCTTTAATGTGCAAGCTATAGTCAATTATTTAGGAATAGATTGCTGATGAATTAGAAAACAAATCAACCCCAAAATCACACTAGCCGCATAAAAAACCCAACACTTTGGAGTTAGTAAATGTTTCTTCCAAGTTATTCTGTAATTAACAGACCAGTAAAAATTCTCTGGACATGACAGTCAGAGAATCCTTTAGGTTGGGAAAGCCCCTTAAGATGAAGTCCAACTGCAAAATAACTTGCAAAAGAATCAGAGGTGTTTTAATTCCTCTCTTGCTAATGCTTTTCCTGTTGCTCTCATGTATTTTGATGCATTTTGTCTGATGCACATGTTTATTTGCATGTTTCTTCTCTTTCTACAACTTACAAGATTACCATGTCTTTCATGAGTCGTAGAAACCACAACTCTGTGGCCTGCGGTTGCTGTAGGATGTGTGAAAGATGTGAAGAAGCACTGTTGTGCTCTGAATAGTGTGCCAGGGTAGGACAACTGGAGCTACACTGTTGTAAAAATTAAGAGGAAGTGGGACCCATTGTCCAGATTTACAGTAGTGGAGGTAGGGAATAAGATAGTGGATGATGAGGAGAATATGTGTTGGAAGACAGAGTGCAGTGCCAGTTCTGTAAACTATTTTTGAATCAAGGTCTCATCATAAAGGTTTGGAATCTGCATGCACATCTGTGGGATGGCTGTAGCTTACATCATGTTGGGATATATTTACTCTTTTTACAGTATTTTTTTTACCAAGTTCACCTTAGCAAGGCATATATGTAGACAGATTTGCAGTCTGAATAGATCACAGTAAGAATTTACCTGTCTTGTTTGTTTTGTACAGTTGCAGCCCATGCAAGTAATTAGCTTTGAGTAGTTGCTGTCTTTAACAGAGGTCAAAAAGGTACTGCATTTTAAGACCATGATATCTTTCAGGGTCCAAACTAATTAAATCAAATATCTCTTTATGTTCTACATATTATCGTGTGACCTTAAAAAATACCTCTTGTCTTATTTTAGTACTATCTGCAAACAAAATCCAAGTAATTAAAGAAGGCTTCCTTAAAGCCACTTATCCTTGCTGTAGTTGGTAGCTGGGGGTCTTGTCACCCCACGTGCTGTGATACAGATGCTTGAAAGGGATTAGGGCTTGCCCTTTCTCTTCTTTCTGAGGAATGATTGTGCCAGATTTCTTCATTTACAGTGCTACTGAATTACTTTCATGCTGTTTTGAGTTGTTCAGATATCATGAATTTAGCTTAGTTTAGCCTAAATTCAGGAAATACAGTGTGTGGGATCTAGCTGTCATTTACTGTTGTGTAATGATGACACAGAGTTTTAACTTGTTAGGATTGTCTTTAACTGTTTTGATTAGACCAAGCTTTTCCTGTGTGAGTGCTGCTCTTATTGGTAGCACTTGTTCCAGCTCTTCTCTAGATGTTCCAGCCTGTCAGTTTATTGGAACTGTCTTGAACAGTTTCATCTCTTCTTGGTACTTTTATCTGGGACCTGTAATAATTCCATGCATTTCAATAAGGATGGGGTGGTTTTTTGCTACAAATGCAATTGGCATTGCCCATTCATGTATCTGTTTCAAGGCATGTTGGTAGTCTATGGGGTTCCAAGGAATACCATGGTGATCTGATTCATCTAAGATGATTGCTGAAGTGTCTGATTGTCAAGAATTACTTGTAGTGCACTGGGGACAGAATAATTTCCAGCCAATGCTGACTTTTATATTGACTGGTCTTTAAGGAATTTCCTCTTGGTTGTCTCGGAATAAAAAAAATGTTATTTTGACTATGACAGATCCTCTTTCTTATAGACTAAACAGTTTAGAGGACTTTAGTTTTTTTGATGAATCTCAAAAAGATTTCTGTAACAAATTGTTTAAATTGCATTTATGGCAATTTTTTAAAGACTTCTCACTCAAAGGGAAGACAGGGAAAAGGAGAGGAACATTTTCTTCCCACTCTCAATTAGGTAATGCAGTGAAGGTTTCTGACAACACTACTAGTTTATTAAATGCATTTTATCATCTATAAACTTCTCATTATCAAATGTTCTGTAGCATCTAATGTTGATTCAATATTTTAATTTGAAAACTCATGCTCATTTTAGATTGATAATTTACTAGTTTTTATTTTAAAACAGTGGTAAATCATATTTTCTTTATTTGCAAACAAGAGAAATGCCCAAGTATTCCTTACTTTAGGTCTCAATTCCAGCTTTGTGTTGTGAAGACTTCTCCCCCCATATCAGCATTGCCATATCTTGAATTATGATTATTCCACAACCTCTGCTGTTTGGGGGTTTTGTTTCTAGCTTCATTTGTAGAGGGGGACTCTTTTGAAGCATGCTGATGTATTTTATTTGAGATACATACATATTCATGAATCTCTCATGTCATCTGCATAATTCTCAGGTACATTAAACATTGAACCAAGGCTTGTAAGCGCACACATCTGTCTCAGGCTGAACAAACGGTAAGGCAATGCAATTTTTCTTAACTGCTACAGAGGTGTGGGAGAGCTAAAGACTTGAACTTTGTGTACCTTCGGTGGCACTACGGTCTGTCATCACTCACACAGCATTTGCTTGCAGCGTGCACATGCAATTCTCTTAGGTTCTTGTTTCCCAAGTTCCTCCTCCAGCTCAGATTGATTGTCAGTTTTGGCTGAGGTTTTTCAAAGGAGGCTAATGCAGGGAGCTGCAGCCAATAGGCAAACTTTGATATATAATGGGAATGGTTTATCTGAATATCTTCTTTCCCTTTTAAAAGTGGACCGTATCTGCCATATGACATTAGAGAAAGAAGGGATAGCTAGTTAAAGGCATTAAATGTGATGGACATCTGAGAATGGACATTTTAAATGGAACTGTAGAGAACATGGTATTTGGAAGTGTGTTTGTGATGACCTATTTTGCACTTTAAAGTTTGTGGATGTTTTTCTGAAGGATACATGACAACTTTATTCTTATGCAAGAGAATAAATGTGTTAAAACATTTATTCAGAACATAAAAATGTTTGTTTCATGAGTATGTCTGAGTTACATAACTGGTTGTAGATCTAAGAAGTTTTGTCTTTTTCCTCAACTGTTTGTGTATTCAGTACCAGAGAGCCACAAACTGCAAATTATTTCAACAATCAAAGAGTCCTAATAAGGAGGGAATGCTATTGAGAATGTAAGTTTTTAATGGAATTTCTTTCTACTGATCAACATCAGCTCAGTATTGTGTGGGTAGTAATTGGTTTTTAAACGAGAGGTTGATTTCCACTGGTATTCAGGGGTCTGAGATATTGGACTGTCCATAATTGAAATCTTAAAGCTAAGTGATTTTTCTGTATATTCTGAAGTAGAATATTTTTTTTTTCCAGTGGAGTTCTAGGTACATCCTGAATTACATTCAAGGTAGAAGGGTGATAGTTGTGAGTTAGGGACTTAGAAGTTGCAGAACAGTCCAAAGCAAAGCACTCATTTCTGAGAGGCAGGATGTGGCATGACTGTTAGATAGCATTTAGCCCTTTAATTTTCTGCTGCTGGATCAGACACTTTTTGTGAAGAACAAATTAAGTTTACACACTGGACAGAGTCTGGGATATCATTTATGTTACGTGTGTTGGTTGGACAGTGGCATAGTTTCAGTACAGACTTATTTGAAGTGGCTGTCCTCGTACTTAATGCTGGAAATGATTTCTTATTCTCACAGTACCTAGGAGTAGCAGGTACAGTAGACATGAGCAGTGATGATCCTGATTGCCACTGAAGTTAGTCTGACTTGTAAAAATTGTTCTTGGGATCCTAAATGTTGTTGTGTCGTGCGAACTTGGAAGGTTGATGCCAATTTTCCCTTTAGTTTTAAGTGCATTAGGTTCCCTGCTAAATGGTAAATGTACCAGATTACTTTTTAGGAACTTTGTTACATTAAATGGAACTCTGCTACAGGTATATCTGCTTGCTTGCCACTAATGTCAGTCATACCATCTTTAAAAAGAGCTAATTTAAGCTAAAAAGAAAAGAACATTTTAGGTGAATGATTGAAATAAGCCTGAACACAGCATTGTACAACAGGAGTCAACTGGAATTTTCTTGGCCTCTGTATTGTCCTGCTCTGGATTCTTGTATACAAAAGCAGACAGTGAGCAGGATCAGACCTGGAATACAAAAATAAGGTTATTGAACTCACAAATGATAAAATAAGGCCTCCTGGAATAATTCATGGTAATAATTGAAGCAGGCAAATTGTCGTGGGTAGAGGCATTCGATTTTTAACCTTCTACTGTAATGGTCAATTTAGGCTTATAAAGCAATTCTTTTTCATCATGTACAAATGCCTAATGATCTGAATCTTTTCTTCTTCTAGTTTTAAACTATTTGAATGTGTTGTAGATTGAAATATGTTACTGTTTTTAAATGGAAGAAGCTACAAATGAATTTGCATATGGAATTAAAAGGAGGAGTATGCATGCTTTATGTATGTGGGTAGGCCACAGCTTCAAAGCTATTTATTTTTCTTAAACCCAGCTTCTCCATTTGGAACGGTGCCAATGACAATCCCAACTTTCACTAAGATAAACTCCTTCAGAGATGAATTAATTCGTACACCAGAGATTGAGAGCATCACCTTTGTGTTGCTAGAAGCCCCAGATCAGTTGGGATTTTAGCTTCTGGGTTTTTCATATAGAGTGAATTAAACTGCTGGAAAGAAAATCTAAAGGTCATCTAGCAACCAAGGCTTGCTTTTTTTAACTAATACTGAGTTTTTAATCTAAGTACATGCATGCACACTCTGCACACTCCCCTCAATCCCCCAGAATTAGTAACCACCAGCAAACTTAAGTCTACCAACTTTATCCTGTGGTGAAGTAACCTTCTCATGCTAAGAATACAAAGTAGACAAAAATAATGTTTTTCTGTTTTTAAGTGTTACGCAACCAGTTGTTGCTGTGCTAGCCTGCTATTTTTTGAAGGAGCGTGTTTTGTCGGCTGTTGTCATTGAGCTGTTGATAGTCATTAGAAAAGTTTTTGGACAAAACTCAAAAATAACTTCGGGACTTTTTCTCTGTTATCTCTTTAATATACTGATGCATTACAGAGATAATGATCTAGATATGAAATGTGAATGCACTAGTGATGATTCCAACTTAAAATGGGACTCAGGAAAAAAATGACGGTGTTTTTCTCCATTTTTCAGTTGGTGTCAGTGAGGAAAGTGAAAATATACCAAAGTGACAATACCTAGTCACTTTGAATCCCATTCTTGTTGTAATCCACTTGCTGCTATTTATCTGCAATATGAATTGAAACTGATGATGGATGTGTAAAAAAATGGTGCTGCAACATCTAGGTTAACTATTGCTGGCAAGATCAAAGCTCCCAAGCTGTCTAGGTAGTTGCATGGATACACATTGCCAGTTCTCTGCAGCACAATTACAGGAGGGGTCACAAGTTGGGAAGAGGCAGTTAGTGCTGTATCTGCCATCTCTTTGCAGATTCTGTCAGGAAGGGTGAGCAGCTTTGGTGTGTGTTTTAAATAGGAACTGAGAAACTGTATTGCTTCACAGTTTCCCTCCCTGCCCTTCTCATGTTGTTGTTCTAGGCAGTGTAGCCTCTTTAGATGACCTTTCTGTCCATCAGTCCCTGAAAGATTTCTGCTTCTGTAATCTTTCCAGTATTTTTATAAAGCTGTAAACAGGGATGATGAATGCCAGAATGCTTAGTGTACAAAATTTTTCGTTGGTTTTATTACCATCTGATCAATACTAATATTTTATGTTCTCCTTGTCCCTCCTGGTCCCCAGTGTATTTCACTTTCAATTCTCCTTACGAGTTGAGGCAGTTTGGATGCATGAGCCCCCAAAATGGAAGTATTTGTGACTGGGCAGTGCAGCTATCCTTATATGCTTGTGTTCTCAGTGACATGTCCACTTAGAAGTCTGGAAGGAAAATTTTGTTTCTTGCAAGAGATGACACGCAGGAGGCAGAATGGCTGAACTGGACTGGAAATGATGCAGTCGGGGCCCTTCCTCCGCGGGCCTGGGCAGCAGGTGGCAGTGTGAGTCCGTAACAGTTTGAGCAGAGAAATTCAAGCTAAAATCAGAAAAAATGAAAAGAAAAATTATTTATTTTTACTCCGTATTAGTCTTCTGACCTAATCAGTAAAAAAGTCATTATTCACACAACACTGGGCAATATGCATTGTAATTTTTAACAAATAATAGGAAACTGTTAATGTTTTCACAGGAAATACAGTTCTGTCTTGTGCAGCAATGGTCATTTATCACTGCACTTTGTGAAATCACTCATTTGTTCTAATTTGAATGTAAATGACTCTAAGGTTTTACAAATAAGGTGACAGACTCACATAAATGTAATTGCAGGGTTCATCTCTCTCTTTTTATATATCACTCATTAAGTTATGAATTAAATACATCGTATTAAACCAGGGGCATGTCCAATGATGATATTGTAATGGCAAATTACTCTATGCTATTAGAGGTGTATTTTTTATTCATGGACATTAATTTGTCATTAAGCGGCATTAGTTTAGCACTTTTATGTGGAAGACGTGACCTGAAAGAGGAGACTTACAGCTCTAATGTGAAAGAACAGGAATATAGGCACCAGACACAGAGAGGGGTTTTTTACCTCCTGGAAAGAAGCAGGGAGAAATTTTACTTAAATTTGCTTTGATCTCTAAAGCACTTTGAGTTGTGTTAAGCCATTTTAGCAAAGGTATTTCTGAAACAAGAAAAGGCTTTGATTATAAAGTATTTACAATATGGGAAAAGCCAGAATGCTAAGTACAAAATGGTGACTATAAATCATTTGTAACCTATGAACCTGAAGAGAACACTGGGCTTGAAGTGAGTTACAATCTGATTTTATCTCAGAAGTATCACTGTGGTAGGGAGTTAATTGTTCATCTTTTCTTTCCTCTATACTAGCTTACCCAATATAGAACTGATTTTTTTCATTCTTCATTATGAAGTAAATATCTTTTACCTCTTGTCTACTTTGTATTTTTAGATATACTATTATTATTTTCACAGGGGTCAATTTCAAATTCTAAATGCAGTAGCAAAATCTTTCTTAAGAAAATAAATGAGAAAATGTATTATTTGATGGAATTTCAGAGGCAACTTAGCACCTGAAGTATTAAACTAAGAAAAATAGCGAATGATTCAGTCTGCTCTATCTTTAAAAGATGTCGAAAAGACCTTGTAAATTTAATTTTAATTTTTCAGTCAGTTCAATAGAAGAGACTTTCAAAACCTTGTTTCTTTAATGGTGAAGATGGACTGAAGTAATGAGGGTCTAAGTTGATACATTCTCCAGTTACGCAGTATTTGCATGTTAGTCTTTTTTGTAGACCATCTCTTATTAAAGGCAAAAGAAATCCGGACTTGATACAAACCTATGTATTTGGCAGTTGATACCCTGCCCCATCATTTTTTATGTTTTTCTATGGTTTAATCATTACTGTTTGATCCATCTACCTGAACTGCTTACAACATACTCATCTAATCGTGCTAGTTAAGAAGAAAAATTTGTAAGGAAAATTACCTAAGCCTAAGTTATACATAAGTGATTTCAGAAATGGAAGTATTCCAGGTTGTCATCCCTTTTTAACTACTGTTAAATACTATTTCAGTACTTAATAGAGAAACATTTTTTGCTAAACCATTTATGTTTATAGGGGACCACAAAGAAAGAAACAAGTTCCATATAAGGCCGTTGACGTTTTCCATTAGATCTCATAGCAGCAGTACATGAAACAGCGTTTTAGCACATTCCATCATTTATGGTATTTTGTTTGCACAACTGCATGAGTAGAATTTGTATTTTGCTTCAGAATAGTGATGTGGACTAACTCTATTTAGAAAAAAGACACCATTTCTGTCCAGAGTATTGAATAGGCCTTGAACCCAGAATAAATATAAATGTATACATTCTGTGATGACTTACTGAATCTTCAGCCAGTATGTAATCAGGGCTTTTAGAGTTATAAATTGTCCTCATTCATCTCACTAATTCTAAAAATTAAAGATCCAAGCCTAAAGATTAGTGGCATCAACAACTTTATTAACCATTGATAATGTCCTGCAAGTGTGTTATTTCAAACATGAAAAACACGAGACATGTCTGTAACTTCATTCACCCATTTTCTTGTGTAGTGTATTCAAAACATCTGTTTATTAATTTGGAGGAAGTTGTTGCTAAATTTCCCATCTGTTTAAACTGAATTTTATGGAATTTGCAATTTCTATCACAGAATGTTTCTAGCTGTATAGGCAGAGTTAGATCTTAAACCAGGACTTTTATTTACAGTTCAGTAGGAGCTGAACTGGTAACGCATGGAATTCTTTCTATGGTAATTTTTATGGGAGCTGCTGTATCCTCTGGGTTAGAGGAGTAGTGATATATTGACTGAACTTGTCTTGTAAACAGTTTGACCTTTGTTGTGAAAGTTTTCAAAGCTATACAATGGAATTTTTTCCTAAATTCCATTTCAGTGTTTTCTGCTTGTTTATTGCAAGCAGTATCTATTCTAATTATATATGTAAAGGGCCTTGAGTTTCCATAGCATCTCAGCACGTCTGAATATCATGGGAAAATAGTGTAGTAACCTCAGGTATGTTCAGTCGTCAGTAGTCACTGGGATTGGAATTCCAACTGACTTGAGATGGCATGTTGTGGACTTGAAAAACGCCAGGGGGACAGGCCTACTGTCATACACTATGCCCCAAATCAGTGTTTATATGTGTTTGTATTTGGTTTTGCCTGCCTCTCAGTATTTTTACTCATATTTGCAGCATTACCAACTTCATGGGGATCTGAAGTATGTAGGAAGTATATGTATGCAATGGTGATGTCCGGGAGCCCTGAGACTGCTATTGAAAGTTTACTGTAACCAAACACTTGAAATTATTTGACTACCCTAGGTACTATTGTGAGTCTTAACTTCCATGTATTCACAATCAAGTTCTGGACTCACATAGCACCATTCAGCCCTGGACCAAAACTTGAACAGATTAAAGAACTTCTTGAAAAGGAGCAAAACAAGTAGCAAAAATGATCAGAGTGTGTGTAGTGAATATTTTGAGGTGGGGGAAAACAAACAATATTAGGCAAACGTAACATTTTATAAGCTATTGATAGGGTTTTGCTTATAAGTGTGGTTAAAATCTTTGAAATTCAAATGTTTTAGCAACATTTCTTACTGAAATTTGTATTTGAAAAGGACTAACTTTTATAACATTGCATGGAATAATTATTGGCTAAAAACTTTTTCAGTCAGCTGTAGTTAATTTTTAAAAGCAGTGACTGTTCTGCAGAAGAACCTTATTTTTGAAGCAACTGAGCTATGTCCCATCTTTAAATGCCCTTCAAATGTTCTGTGAAAGAGTGTCACAGAATGGGTCAGGTTGGAAGGTACCACAGTGGGTCATCTGGTCCAACCTTCCTGCTCAAGCTGGGTCATCCCACAGCACAGGGCACAGGACTGTGTCCAGACAGTTCTCAAATATTTCCAGTGAGGGAGACTCCACAAACCTCTCTGAGCAACCTCTTCCAGTGCTCAGTCACCTGCACAATAAAGAAGTTCTTCCTCATATTCAGGTGGAACTTCCTGTGTAACAGTTTGTGTCTGTTGCCTCTTGTCCTGTGGCTTGGCACCACCAGGAAGAGCCTGGCTCCATCCTCTTGGCACCCTCCCTTTAGATGTATTGTTGAGGTCCTCTCTCAACCATCTCTTCTTGAGGCTGAACAGGCCCAGTTCCCTCAGCCTTTCCTCATAACAGAGATGCTTCAGGCCCCTGAACATCTCTGTAGCCTTTTGCTGGAGTTCCACATCTCTCTAGTACTGAGGAGCCCACAGTTGGACACAGTTCTCCAGATGTGGCCTCACTGGGGCTGAGTGGAGGGGCAGGATCACCTCCCTCAACCTGCTGGCAATGCTCTTCCTAATGCACCTCAGGACACCGTTGGCCTTTTTGGCCACCAGGATACAGTGGTGTCTCATGGACAGCTTGCAGTCCACCAGGACTCCCATGTCCTTCTCCGCAGAGTGTTGCTTCACTTGATTCTATTGTGTTTAGAGGGAAATGCTGGAGAGGTGCCTTTCAAACTCTTCAGGACTGAGATCCTGGCAAGTATCTGTAGTTGTGAACACTTAGAAACTGGGCCTACAATGATCTATTCAGCTTTGAAAGGTGGTGTCTTTAAGGTGAAATTTTGAAGTCAGTGAGAATTTCATTTGGTTGTCTTAAATATATGGTGCGTTGATTAAATGTTCTTCTCTTTCTGTGGAAAGAGAAGGCTTTATGCTAAAGTGAGAGATTCTGACTGTAAGCTGTTTAAGATTTGGGAGTGAGGGATTGAATTATTTTTTATTCTTGGTAAGAACTGCTATAAACAAATGAACAAGAGGCATCATGATCTTTGAAGGCTCATACATTCCTGCTGATGCTTGGCACCTTCAGTAGTGTAAACATTCACATGTATTAGTTTTGGGAGGAATTGTGACTTGTTTGGCACTGCTGAAGGTCAGATGTAGGAAATTAAACTGGATGTTGAGTCAGGGCCCATTTTTTACATTTGGCCTTCATTCTTTCCTGGTTTTCTAGTTTTGAAAGTCAGATTTATAATAGTTTCTGACTGAAACAATGATAGGTAAGTCCCTAGTCAATAATGCTTAAAATATGCTTAGCCTGGAAAAAAAAGAAGAAGGCTCAGGGGAGACCTTATCGCTCTCTACAACTCCCTGAAAGGAGGCTGTAGCCTGCTGGGGGTCCGTCTTTTTTTGCAGGCAACCAGCAACAGGACAAGAGGACACAGTCATAAGCTGTGCCAGGGGAAGTTTAGGCAGGACATTAGGAAAAATGCTTCATTAGAAAGAGAGATTTGCTGTTGGAATGGGCTGCCCAGGGAGGTGGTGGCATCACTGCCCCTGCAAGTGTTTAAAAAGAGACTGTATGTGGCACTTAGTGCCTTGATCTAGTTGACAAGGTGGTGTTAGTTCATAGGTTAGTCTCCATGATCTCAAAGGTCTTTTCCAACCTAGTTAATGCTGTGATTCTGTGAAGTACAAGCAAACTCCTCTTGATCCTCCCATGTACTTTTTTTTAATTTTTTTTATTTCAAGGTTCTTCCAGATTTTTTAAAATTCTTTTACTTTTCTGCCCATTTATGGCCTGCCACTATCCCTTTTAATGCTGTTTACCTCCTGAAATCAATTCTGATTATTACATAGTAAACCTACTAATAACACAGCTCCTAGTTGTGGGGAAAAGAGATGTTCTTTTCACTGCATAAATCTGAGGAAAGAGAGTTGTAGAGAGTTTTATTTTACTGGGGTATAATGCCTATACAATACACGTTGCAGACATTTTGCTAATATGTTGAACTGTATACATAACTTAAAATTCTGTTAAAGTTGGTGAAGACAAGAATTATCTAACTACTAGAGCACTGGAGTGGGTTCGAGGCATTTGAGGTTCTGTTCTTTGTATCTTCTACATCATGGGAAATCTTTTAAATTAGTCTTCTGCTTCTCCTTTTTTCCTCTGTCAAATAAGAGTTTGCCTTGGTTTAGTGCTATGAGCAACAAAAATAAAATTCTTAGTGATTTTTGAGCTGAGGTCAGATATTGCAGGAGCATAGAGGTACCTGAACGAATAACAGTTTTCCAAATAAAATGGAAATGTTGCCTTTTTATCATTCACATACTTAGAGTCAGGTTCTTTTAACTGCTGAGTACCCTCATATCTTCCTGCAATTGCAACAAGTCTCTTGCTTTTGAGAGGAATGAGAAACCATTATAACCCCAGAGGTCAAATTGCACGAATGTTTCCTTCTTTACCTGTACAGACAGTTGTCAAAAAAACTTATTTTATTGCAGTCTTTTTTTTTTAATGAAGAGCTGCAAAATGTATATAATCTCATGAAGCCAATGTAAAAAGTCCTGTACTTTCTAGTTCCTTGTCCAGGGTAACTCTGATCTTACATTCATGCACCTGAAATTATTTTCTGAAAATTTAGTCAGAGCTTTTTTTCTTTCGTATATTCTCTCCATGTTATAAATATCTTTGCTCAAGATCAAATCCTGCAGGAGTCTTTCTTTAAAAGACTAAGCCGAACACCTGAAATGTTGCAAGGTTGGTTTTCCAACCTGTAGTATTTAAGTATTCTTAAAGTTTGGACTTCAGAACTGGGACCAATAATTGAAGAGTAGCTTTAAAATGTAATATTGAAGCAGCAGGAGGGTTTGTTTCTTTTATTGGGCAGCATTGGCAGTGCATTTAATGACATGAGCTTTTTTTTTTTTTTGCCGCAGCACTGTTCTGAGAACTGATATTGCTATTTATGACTGCTTCTTAGTGCCTCCTGATGGCTTGTCAGTGTTGTTCCAAATAGAACCTCGTATATTTTCTATATTATGTTGCTGGTTCCCAGATAGATATAGATATACCCACACTTGTTTTCTTTCTTTCTTTTTTTTTTTTAATTACTTAACCAGGAAAGCCTGACAATACACATGGTGTCCTTGCAGAGTCTTCTGCAAACTCTGCAGACAAAACTTACCATTCTCTACTTCAATTAAACAGTTAACAATATTGGATCAAAACTGATTCCTTGAGGACTTTGTTGGAAAAAGTTGCACTGCTTTCTTTATAAGTTACCATTATCGACTTCATTTTGAGACTGAACAAATTTGTCAGTGAGCAAATCTTTCATCCGCCTGAGATGCATCCTACTAAAAGTATGTGATAGATGAAATTTATGAAACATTATAACACACAAATTTCTCTAATTCTGCTCGTGTTAAGCTTGTCCCATTTTATGCTGCTAATATTTTTTGTAAACTTGGAAAACTGAGCTCTTCCAAAGTTTCCAAAAAATAAAGTTCCCCTCCTGATGCCTTAATCTTCTCATACAAGTTAGATTTTTAATAGATAGCTCAGGTGATGTGATTCTTATAATGCATTAGGAAGTACTGATTTCAGATTGTGACCGTTTCATAAGTTTTCTTCAAGTTGTGACCAATTCTTAATTTTTAGATATGTCTGTTAGCTTTGTAATCCTTAAGCATTTGGTGACAGGCTGTTCCCTGAAACAGGTTTTTAAGAAAAGTGGTGCCTTGCTGGGCTTAATACAGAGCACATGTATACATCAATGAAATGTTCCAGAAATAAAATGTCATGAAAAGATTATGAAACTGTTGTTTGAATCATATTATTTATTCTTTGCACATCCTTGTTCTTATTTATACCTAGAGTGTTAACATTAGTATATTGATAATTTTGAATATGCTCTCTGTTTGTTATTTAGTATAATGTCTTGAGTTGTGAATGTTGCCTTCCTTTTTTTAGATAGTGACTATGATGCTTTTTATCAGTCTTCATCATTTTTCACTTACGTATATGCAGAGTAGTTGGAGGAACTATCACTCAGCCTCCTCAAAAAGCCATGTCTTCTCTGAATTGTGATTTTAAATCTCCTGCTGTATTTCGGTACTGTTTGCCTCTTGTAATCTCTGGGATTCTTGTCTGGATCCGCTCTCTTGTTCTTTGGTCTGGGTTTTTTTCATGCTTCTGCATCTGAAAGTGACAGTGTCTTTTTCTGATCTGCTGGGTCTCCAAAGTGGATCCCAAGCAGCACAATAAAAACAGAATTTTAGCATTTGGGTTTTGTCATTGGGATTAGGCCCACAGTGCACAATGATGCAGACATAATCTTGCTTAGCTGTGGAATAGATTATGGGCAGTGCAGCTAGAATGTGATCAGATTTTGGACTGAAAAGTTCAAACAAGTCGTTACTGAGCATATCCAAATTATTTTTCTAGAGGCTTGATGAGGGGTGTCAGTGGAAGTTCACAGGGGTGGCAACTCCTGTGATCTATTTCCATTCTCAATATTTTTAATATGGAAGAGCAATGGTCTTTTCCTGTCAGGCTCATTCTTAGTAATGTATAATATGCTTTTAGGAATGTTTTCAAGGGATTTCAAGTGATTCACCTTGAAGCTGGAAAACTTCAGCTTGACTTATTAAATGTTGGCAAAATAGCAAGTTATTTAAAAAAAGGCGTTGGAAAGGGAAACTGTCAGGTACACTAATACGTCTATTAACAAATATATCAGTAATGTTGATTTTCAATTTTTTTTTTCACTCTCCCTCTGTCCTCCATGCTGGTAATGGAGATATGAATTAAGAATAAAAATTGCACTTTAACATACTGTGAATTAGAAATAATTTTTCTTTCTATATTTTCTATGTCTAAAAGTTTTCATACTTAATACTGATTTAAAACTTGCTTTGGTTTTCAGTATATTAAGGAGGATTTACTTGCTTACTTTTCACAGAATAGAATCACAAAATCATTAAGATTGGAAGATACCTTGAAGATCGAGTCCAACCTTTGACCAAACACCACCATGTCAATTAACCACTGCACTAAGTGCCATGTCCAGTTGTTTCTTGAACACTTCCAGAGAAGGTGACTCCACCACTTCCCTGGGCATCCTGTTTCAATGCTTAACCACTCTTTCCAAGGAAAAATTCTTCCAGGTGTCCAACCTGAACCTCTCCTGGTGCATCTTGAGAAAAATTCCTATTCTCCTGTCACTGGGGAGAAGAGACCAACTCCCACCTGGCTAGACTGTTCTTTCAGGGAGTTGTAGAGAGCGATAAGGTCTCCCCTGAGCCTCCTTTTCTCCAGGCTGAACACCCCCAGCTCTCTCAACCACTCCTCATATAAGTCACTCTCTAGACCCTTCATCAGCTGCATTGCTGTTCTCTGGACTCTCTCCAGCCACTCAATGTCTTTTTTGTAGTGAGGGGCCCAGAACTGGTCACAGCACTTGAGCTGTGACCTCACTGCTGCTGAGTACAGAGGGACAACCATTGCCCTGGTCCTGCTGGCCACACTATTCTTTATACAGGCCAGGATGCCATTGACCTTCTTGGCCACCTGAGCACATGGCTGGCTCATGTTCAGCTGCTGTTGGCCAGCACCTCCAGGTCCTTTTCCACTGGGCAGTTTTGCAGCCACTCTGCCCCCAGCCTGTAGTGCTGCATGGAGTTGATGTGGACAAAGTGCAGGACCCAGCACTTGGCCTTGTTGAATCTCATACTGTTGGCCTAGCCCCATTGATCTGGATATAATTTGAAACAAGTCTTAAAAAAATCATTGAAATAATTTTCCTCTCAGTAACTGGTATGGAACAGGACAATTACAAGATCTGTTACTCAAATACAGAAAGAAATTAAAGAAGTGATTGGAAAATAGTTTCTGAGCATCCTCAGTAGAATCTATTGCATCATAATTCCCGTTTGTAATATGCCGTATTATTTCTGTCTTGCCTGGCAGACTGAGTGGCTGTTGCTGCATCTCACTTGAGGACTAAGTTTACAGAGAATTTTCGTGTATTAAATCATATGATGACTTTGAGCTACTAATGTGATGGCATCAAGCAAAAGGCAGTTTGACTTTTAAGATATTTCATACAAGGTAATTGATAAAGCTAAGGAAGTATTAATGCTCCTTTACAAATTACTGCTGAAAAATCAAGAGTACTGGGAAGAGTTTGTCCATGCAGAAGGATAGGTGAAATCAAAACTGTGAGAGGTGTAGAAAAGGTCAGCTAAGATGATTGAGAAGGCTTATTTTACATGAGGAGGTTAGAAGAGCTTGCCTTGTTTAGTCTAGCAAAATAAGGGCTGAGGAGGAATATCTTTGCTTTCTGTAAATATATCAAGGGAGTAAATACTGAGGGAAGGGGGAATAGGGACAGAAACATCATTCTGTTAAATCTAAAAGATAATGTTGGCACAGAAACAAATGCATATACACTGTCTGAGTAAATTAAACTGGAAATTAGAAGATGGAGTCTCCTAAAAATCAGCTGAGCCTTCTTGTAATACTAGTTGGGTACAAGATGGATCTTTCTTAATTTGTGATGAAGATGTTTTGATGGACTTGTGGTATAGTAGAGGAATAGACTTCCACTTCTGTATTCTCATGGCCTTAAACGGTTATGGGAGCCTGTAACAAAAAATAAAAAAAAAAGGAAGTAGTAGTATTGTACAGTCCTATTTTTCTTCTTCTGCTGTGTAATTAATTTTGGCTGCTACTCCTGTAAGCTTTGGGTTTCTAAGGGACACCACTTGCTCTTTCTGGATTTGTCGATATTAGCAACAAAAACAAAAAAAAGGGAGAACACTTACCATAAAAAATCACTGGTTGTTGATGCATTAGCCAAGTAGTTTTCAGCTTTGCTCTTACACTGTAGTAAATCCAAAGAGCTAGCAAAAATATAAAATGATAAATCATCTGTAGAGACTATATTCTGTGGTTTCTGCTGGAGTAAAGGATAAATGAATGTGTATGAGACATGTTATTCCTCACAACATGTTGGAAGAAAAGGCAAGCTCCCATAATTGGCAAAAATGGTAAATGTCGATGAATCTCATCAAATCCTTGCTTTGTGTTTCTACTGTCTGAAATGGTATAAAAGTGCCAGGTGAAGAGTTAGAAGTTCTCCATGTTTCTTTATCCCTGTACTTTTATTTGTTAAATACAATATATTGCTACAGTTATCTCACCAGGAGTAGCTGGTAAGATGTAAAGCTTTTCATTTGGGGAGTTTCTGTGCCAGCGACACCTTAAATAATTTTAAAAATTCTTATAACAGCATCTGTTAACCAAGGGAAAGCAGCTATTGAATCCGCTGCAAAACCTTACCCATAGTTGTTCCACGAGAACCATGAAAATTTAACTGTGTAGTCTCAATGTTTCATTATTTTATTTCTTTCCATGGTACACAGAATTGTGTATGCAGGTTATAAAAGGTATGTATAATCAGGGTCACATAAAATATTTAATTGGATTGCCAGTTGAAGATACTTGTACTATTTAATAACGTAGATCAATCCAACTGAGTTTCTAGAAAATGTTTGCTTTTTTTAGTTTTACGTATGGCATGTTTCACTTTCTTTTTTTGAAGACCACACATTTGTGTCATCACATGAACAATCTGCGAATGTCATGTCTTTCCTCTGTGCTTGTGAAGCTCACAGGCCTGCTCTGTGCCTTCGAAGAGGATTCTCACTAGCACCAGCCAGCAGTATTAAACCTGAAAACTAAGCAGATATAGAGAAACAATAAGTGAGAAGGGAAATGAATTCTTATAGGGTAGAGGGAAAATAATAGGGATGAAATGTTTTGATATTGTTGGTCTTTTACTTAGCTCTAGACCTACTTTGAAATAGCAGCAAGGATGCAAATTAACTTTTCATGCTCAAAGGAGAAAACGAAAGCAAGAATTACAGAAAATGTTAAGAAAGCAGTGATCTATCAGAAAAATTAATTGTATAAAATGAGTCACTCAGAAAGCCATCTTTTACTTTGTCCATAAACACATTTGAAGTCTGCACTTATCTCATAATAAGTGTAATCAGTTCTATACATTGAAAAATTCTGAGCCAGGTATTCCACTGTGACCAGGCTCCAGCAAATGCTTTTCATGGCTCAACCATATGACTTTGGTGTTTAACCGATGCAAATTTCAAATAAGATCTAAAATATATTTTTTGTGCTTATGCTTATTATGAAACGTTTATGTCTGTTGCTGTGTCGTTGAGTGTGTGCATGATCTGCTAGTTCTTAGGTAAATGTCTGAGATTTTGCAGAACTAAAACCTTTGACATAGAAAGAAACAGCTAAAACCAGCAGAACTGGATTTCTTTTATCTTAAAATTGTTTTGATCCCCTTTGTTGTCAGGTAAGTATATTTTGTCATTGCAATTTTTCATTTTGTCGCTATCTCTTATCTATTTAGAGTCCATCCTTGCTGTGATTTTTGTCAAGGTTCTCTTCTGAATGGTGCAGCCGGTTCATAGTATTTAATGTGGCAGAGAACCTGGAGGACGTAGGGTCAAGATCCTGTTGTACAAGGTGCTGCTTAAGGATTTTGAATAGCTGTCTCCCTGTCTCAGAGACTTCACATTTGGGATTAGTTTTTTTTTTTTTCTGCATTAAAGAGGCTGAACCCCTTTTAGGAAAGGGGGAAATAGTGTCACCATGCAACTCTTCTTTGCTACAGCAGCAGGGCTAGTCATTTAATACCTTGATTTATAACAATGTTGTAATCTAAATAGGAAGCAGGTGGAGTTACAACTGGGTACGGTACTTTGGATATTAATGGCTTGGCTTGGCAGTGGAATTCTAAAGCTGTATATACTTTTGCTGTTTTAATTATGCATTCATTAAAAGCTTTTATACCCAACAGAATAAAGTAAATATTGTTTGATCTCCGTAGTGTGCTCCCAGACTGTAGATTTGCACAGCAGGGTCTTGATAATCTGAATAAATTGTATTTCCCCAAGGAGTTTATCTTTCAAATAAGGTCATAAAGAAATGCATTCTTTCCCCTTAGTTCTCCTTGTGCTTTTTCTGCTATTTATAACACGGAGCACAGGAATAGAGGTATATTGTAGTCTGCTGTGTACTTGGTTATGATTAACTCTAATTTATCAATCTGTTACATCCTTTTCAGTGGCTTGTGCAAGGCAATTATTCTTTAAAGTACGAAAGAATAAAGATGGTTTTGGAAGCAATTTAAACACAATGTTTATATCTATTTTTCCTGTTTGACAATTTATCATATCTCTATATTAAAATATACCTCTGTATCAAAATGTGCACACTATCACATCATTTATTTTGAATATTTAATATTGTCATCTTTCAGATTATGTTTGTTTGTAGAACATATTTTCTTTTACGAGGCTTTTAAATGTCATTTCATTGTTGAATTGGTTTGCCATCTAAAGGTTGATACTACTGAATCAGAAGACCATTAGTGTGGAACAAAAGATTCCCTTACTTCAGTGGGGAGATGCACAATAAGCAGGATGCATAAGATCTAAGGTAGTTTCTTATTTTAGAAATGGACACTGATAAATAATTTGGCCAATTTACTAAATTGGTTTGAGTTTACTATGAGATTTCAGAACTATTTCAACTTAGTTTTAAGTGCTGTATCTATAATTTTATACATATTTTCTTAGTCTGAATGTGTTTCAGCAGTGTAACATACATCATATTAGAAGCGATAGGATCACTACCTTTCTCTAATTCTCTTCAGCTCTTAGTGACAGTTCTGCTTGTTTTCATATTTCATCCTTCAGTTCAAAAAAGATAAGTGGCGTATACATAAAAGTTTATGAAAATAGAGGTTAAAAGTTTCAATAATTTACATAATCCTGATTTGTATTTCATGTTTTCAAAGAACATATACTGCAATACAGTACCAGAAGGATGTTGCACCCTACTTCAAAATTTCGTAGTTGCTCAGTTAACACAATATAATAAAATCTGTGTAAAGCAGAGACTGCCAGTACTCTTACTCATGACCACACCTAAGTTTCCCTTTTAGTAACCTATTTCACCATTTACCAAAGTTTTTAATTCAATAACGCTTTAGCATGAAAAATCTATTCAAAACAGACTGAGTTGACAGTGATTGCTTTGATCCTTCCTGTGGGACTTTTTTAAAGCTAGAAGGTAACGTGCATTTTTCTTGCAACTAACTCACATACTGCATTTTAGTCTATTTCTGAAAGTCTTACCACTTATAAGACCAAAGTTATATAATCTGGGGTATACATCGAGTGATCTCGGTGTGACATTTTTGCCCTTTAGGATCATAACTGAGACAATAATGTACAGTACTGTATAAACTTGATTTTCATTTGTAAAAGCCAATGCACTGTTTGCCTCTTTGTGAAATATGAACCTGTAGATCAACTCTAACCTTACAAAATCAGAAATGAATGTTACTGATTCCAGGCCAAGGCTAGTTTTTAACAAAGCACACTTGCAGTATTCATTAAGAAGTAAACTGTAAGTTCAGCAGGTGACTAACACATTATGTTAGGAAGCATCAAAAATCATCTGAAACTTAGCAATGAAAATAAGTAAACACATAAGCCCAATAATATATAAATAAACACACATACATAAAAAAATATCTGAAATAAGTTATTACATGCAATATCGTAAATAAACAACTGGTAAGATTTTATTTATACATCCATGAGTATATTTGGCCTCTTCAACTGTACGACAGCTTTCATAAAAACAACTTCAACTGCTGCTGATTTGAAGGGATAGGGGAGTTTGGAGCATCATGAAAAATATCCAAACCTAAAATGAAGGCTTACCAGTGTCATTCAGATTTCACTGAAAATGTGAAGATTTTTCAGGGGTAGATTGCATTTGTGTGTCTCATTACTCATTCTCTCTAATAAGGAAAGATTTTATTATGTTATCACCAGTATTGTCCTCTTCTGAAGTCTGCTAAAAGCCACCTCTCCTTCTCAGCTGACACGTAGTGGGGTTTGACCAGGCATGTATTTTAGTGGGGCTGTTGATGCTCAGCTCACAGTGCTTGATTATTTATTTATTTGGTTGTTTGTTTGTTTTTATCCTCCCTAGACACAGCCATTGATGACAAAAGAGCTCAATAAATACACACTGAGCTCTTCTGAATTTCTTTCTGGCATTTGGGATTTATTAAATCAGTGGGTTCTTTGAAAAGATAGTTTTCTGAACCAGGGACAATAAACTGTGGTTGTTACTTGTCAAATACTGTGATGTTTGCTTTGATTAGACTCCTATGTGTTATTGCCACCATTGCATGGCCATCACAGGAGTGGTGTTGTGAGGTACCATCTGTGATCTGAAGATATTAAATCACCAAGCAAGCACACAGACCAGATACTTCTCATGTAAAATTCATTCTTTTCTCTTTCTTTCTGCAACTGCAGATTTATCCTTACCTCCTCTGTGTTAGTGTGAGGAGGAGCTGACACTAGAATAACTGTGGCTTTTGGGATGATGGCTGTTACTGCTTGTTCTGACAATGTAAAGAACTTACCTTTGTTCTTCCAAGAAAACCATGTGAAACTCTTATGCAGCAGTCTAAGTAGATAATGAATAGGATTTATCTTTAGTGTACAACTCTGCTAGGGAAAGTGCACTGTTCAGACTGGGAGATTATGTAACAAGCAGGAACCTCCACAGGAATTTGATTCCATTTCCTCCAGTACTGACTCCTCTAAGCAGGTAAAAAAATTCTTTCTCCACTCTCCATTGCATATGCATAAACAGCTCCACAGTCATTGGGACAGGCACCCAATTCACACGTTCAAGATGTAGTCCATAAAACATTCCAAAAAAACCCCTCTTCGCACTTTCCCATCTTCCCTGTTGCTCTGCTCTATCTGCCAGCCGTGTAGCTCATTTGACATTTACAAGATTTCTTGTCAGTTTCATTTGGTGCTGCCATTCCATCCAGCAGAGCAGTGAAAGTGAAATTGACTTAATTTAGTCTGTTTCTCTTCCTTGCTCCAGTCCCCATGTTAACTCACCAGCAAAGTGAGACTGACGAGGCTCCTTGTCATTCTCACACATGGGGCTGGTCAAGGAGAAGGCAGCTGATAGGGAGCAATGCGGTAAATTGGAAGATGAAAACCAGGATTGCGGAGGAGAGAGGAAGAGAGGTGTGAGCATGCAGCAAGAACAGAGAAAATGGGTAAACATGATTATTTCCCAGGTGCCCTGGGTACTTTCCTCTGATACAGGTGAATTCTTGGCCTATTCCCTGAAGGGAGCGGTGTGGTCTAGAACAGCGGTAGTTAGTTGTCCAGGTACTGATTTATGAGGGATGCCAAGATGAAAACATTAGCCCATAAATATAGGTCATCTGTTAGGAGGATACACAAGGCTTCCTGCCTTGAGCTACTGCAGCTTTTGTCTCTTCACATTTTCAGCTGCTAGATGGAGAGGGAGAAAGAGTAAGAGGCCAACATCCACTATATATTGACGCCAGTGGTTGGAGAAATAAAAAAAGGTATCATTTGTTCATTGAAGAAAAATTCATACATAATAAAATGTAGCTCAGCATCTTGTATTTTGTGAGGTTTCATAGAACGAAAAGTTGTTCTACATGGGTGCTCTAGTTCAATCAAAACAGTAAATAATGAACAAACAATTGCTTTGTAACAAACCATTGTAGTTAAAAAATACATTTTTTAAATCCACTTGTTAGCTCTTGTGAGCTCCTGACATGCAGTGTAAATCATGCTGGTTTATTATATTATGTACTAATCCATATTTCTTACAGATGCGTTATGCATATATAACTTTAGGAGTTGCAGTATAAATTAGTACTATCATATATATTTGCATATGCACTGGTAACGCTTACATATACATTTTGAATGAGGCTGTGTTAATTAACTTCAAGTTCTATTGCCTTCCTTCTCCACAGCTCCAAAAGCATAACCTTTTTTCATTATCTGAGACCTGTGGATTTTTATGTTCTCTGTTTCGTGTTTGGGATTTTTTTGTAACGTGTATTTTGTTTGTTTCATCCGTTTAGGAATTAAATAGTTTTAATTACTTGGACCTGTACAAGCTTGCAGATCTTTTCAACCTCACTTTGTTGGAGAATGCAGTCATTGGCTTCTTAGTAAAACATCTCTCTGAGCTATTGAAGAGTCATCCTGAAGAAGTTCTGGCACTCCCATACTGTCTTCTTCGAGAGGTTTTTAAAAGCGATAGACTCACTTCACTCAGTGAAGAACAAATCTGGCAGGTAAGGAGGTTGGTGAACAACCAGAATGTGTGACACTCTATAAACCATAGCAGTAATCTGTTGTTTTGAAACCCTGGAGCAATCTCGAGGGAGAATAAGCACTTGAGCAAAAACTGTGAATAACAACTGACGGAAATTTCTAAATGAAATTCTAAAAATGTTGTGTTGTGTTAATGCAATTACTTTGTTTGAAAGAGAAATTTGACATGCTGTTTAACTTCTGCTACTTAAATACAGCCAGAGATTTTCCTCCAGATCCAACTTCTTTGGTGGGAAGAGATGGCTGATGCATGCAACTCAATTATAATTGCTCTGATGAGGCTAGTGGCATGAGTCTGGTGGCAAACCTGCTTCTGCAGTCTCTCTCATTCGCTTCAGACAAACTGAGCTGTATAACTTCAATAGTCATTGAAATTGTTTGTGCCACCACAGCTGACTTTGCCTGAAGCAAATGAGAGAATCATCACACAGGCAGCTCTGCTCCAAGATGAGGCTTCAATGGAAGGTTTGTGGCAAGAAGCTGGAAATCACTTCTTTTTAAAAAGCTGGATCTAGAAAAGGACCATAAAGTATTAACTAGATAAAAGCATTATGTTGTGACCTTTAGTGTGTATGGGCTGGGAGAAAACCTAATGTGAGAAAAACACACAGCCTATCAAGAGAAACACAAAAATGAAACCAAAATCTGTCCTGGGAAACATTCCCATCATATGTCTGTAAAAGTTTACTATAGAGTGGAAGGAAATCTCTGTAATATTGATTACCCAAAGACTTCTTTCTGTTTCCTTTTTGCTGTCATGTTTTAGAGATGAAAGTATTTCCATGTATTTCAAGGTAGAAGGAAACTTGCTGAAGAGAAACCTGTGCATTCCTTTTAGGAAGTGGGTTATATTGAATCCAAGACTGTGACTCAGAAGCCTGACTTATATTTCAACCTCTATTTATCTATTTATCTTTTGGATTATTCTAAGGAAATAAGTACATTTAGATGCCATCAGTTTCTCAAAGTGTGAAGTGTGTATTCATCAGTGGGATGCTTCATGTTCTGTGGATGAATAATGTCATGCAGGAATAAAATAGTCTTAGGAAAATAAAAATGTTAGGTTAAGTTCTTCAAACCACAAAACCAGTATGAAGATGTAACATAACCCTTCAGTATGGTAACAGGCATATTTGTTTCCAAAATTTTGAGGCTTTAGATTATGGAATGTGTTACAAAGATAATATTTTCTGTGAATACCAAAATAAAGTTTGACGTTTTCCTGTCCTAGTCTCTGGAGGATGCCAGTACAACTGTACCTGCAGTACACCACACATGATGATGGGTTATGTTTGGTTTAGGTTTTTAAGGCACACTACTCTGGAGTCCTAGCCCATATTCCCTTTATCAAAAGAAAGTTTTGATGTACAAGTTTATGCATGGAGCATGGATGATTGGCTGATTGGGTTTTATCATCGTTTCTCTGCAGGGTCAGTGGAATCCCCTAGCTACATGCTTGAGTATACTTTTGTTGGAAGAGTTTCTGTAGGAAGCCATACAAGTATAACTTAATACTGGCTCAGTAATATGCCCTCTGTAACCTGCTGTAATGATGTTTGGGAAGTGGGAGTTTTTAAACCCTGTCTCACTGTCCTGTCCTGCAAGAAAGACTCAGAACTAATTTTCTTAATTGTGTGCACTCCAGTCAGTGAACACTTCATGAGGCAAATATGACAAAGCCTCTGTTTCTGTTGCAGGGTCATAGTGAGGAGAGATACTTATAGGTAATATGCTGCTTTCTCGGTGACAACAAACTCCACACTGTCCATTTAAGTGTTATCATAATTGCCTCTCTAAAGGTTACTAATGCTGTTCCGAAGAATTTTTTTAAACTAGTTTTCTGCTGCAGGCAAAATGTGCATGCATCTTTTTAATTCAGTTTGTGAAACCAGGAATAAATATATATTCATAAATATTCCAGGTCCCCAGAATGGATTAAAAGACACATATAAATATTTACCAATTTGGGCATTCAGAAGGCAATAAGAAACTGGTTTTTTGCTTTATCTTAGTAAATAAGTAATTCCCTCATAGTCAACCCAATAGAAGAAAATCAAATCAGACCAGCTATATTGCCTCAAGTGTAGTTAAGTTCATCATTTTTGCTAAGGTTATAGTGGTAATGCAATATACCATGGAAGAATCTAATATTCAGCCCAGGGTGAAGATTGGGTATGCCAGAGGATTAGTGTCAGGGTGCTTTATAGAAGTGAAACTTGATGGACAGGCTGGAGACAGATCTACAGAATCTCATTAAATTGCTGAATTGTTCATTACTGAGCACTCTCACTGTAATAAAGTGCTCATTGACTTTGACAAATCCCCATCCCATGTCTTGAGGAAGAACAGCAAAGCAAGAGCTGTTGGGGAAGCTGGAGGAAATTGGCACAAAGTGGGGCAGATAATAGAAAAGCTGATGGGGGGATGCTACCATTTGATTTATCTGTCCTACCTGTGACTAGTGTGGCCTCTGCACACACACATGGCCGCGTGTCACAGCAATATGAATTCAGCATGTCCCCAAGGCACCTTTGCTAGTAGGGCTGCCATGAAGCCCTAAGCACAAATTAAAGAGAATCTCTGGAAAGGGTGCCACTGTCTGCAGAGTACAGTTATTTGCGCCAGTTTGAATTCCCAATGTCCACTGGGTGATCTGATCCTAGTGCACATAAAGATTAAGGTGGTTGGTTATTTTAATGCATCAAAATGCATACATGGAGTGATGCTTGAATATGATTTAAACTGAATTGACTGCGGCTCTTACCTGTCATAATTTGGATTTTTTTAGGCTACCAGTTCACAATTGGACAGTTCTAGTGAGTATGGTGAAATATAACTGTGAACAAACCAAGTCTAAGAAAGTTAAACAGTAATATTAGTGGCAGTGTGCTAAGATATGGATTAATGTCGAGTACTACAGAAATTCCTGTTAATGTTTCAGACTCTTTGGCTTTATGTGTCTTATTTTAAGTGGAGACAATAGACAAGGACTATAGTGATGGATTTCTTAAAACAAATAAAAAACAAAAAGCCAACCAGAAAGCCTGTGTAGACTGTGAGATTGGATCAATTTATGAGCTTCCACAATCAGGTCTTTTTTAGGTAAGCTAAGCCAGTAATTATGATTATTAGTTGACATAAGATTTGTTTTCATGTAGAGTTTTTACATTTTATTAGCATTATTAATAATATTTATTATTATTCATCTTAGATTATGAAATATTATTTTATATAAAAGAAATTTTTAATTTGTCAGCTGCATTAAAATGTGTAAAGTTAAGTCAGTGACATGGAAAAAAGGATTAAATAAAAAAAAAAAAAGGAGGAAACAAAGGAAGACTCATGAAGAAGGTGGAGGAAAAGAAACTGTTTTTTTTTTTTGGTTTGTTCTTCGTCATCATGACCTGGGCAGCACCTTTCTTTTTTCCACAGGAAGCAGTCATGACAAGAACATAAATGTCTAGTTTATCATGAAATGAAAAGTGAATCTTTTCATAATTGGCCATTACAAGAAAGATTTGAAAGGCTGTACTTTAGGGAAGCAGGTGAATTTTTTGCCTTGATAATTGAAAGATGGAACCTGTAAGATGGAACACGTTGCCAGAGAAATATAGCCGTAGGGGGCTTCTTGTTGGAACCTTAGCAAGTAGAAAGCAAGCCAAAGATTTAAGTAAAAAACTAATGGTAGCTTTAGTTATGATATAATTATTCCTTATGTTTGTTACTAGAAACTTCAGTGTCATGAGGCTTAAATATTCAGATTTCAAATATCATACTAATGGTTACAGATAGAAATATTTACTGGATTATTCTGTCTCCCTACAGTAGATTGGTCAAATGGTTCTGTATTAAATACCACACTTGATCCAAGGTGGACTCTTAAATCATATCTGGAAAAAAATCTTGATGTGAGATCATTATAGATTAGTTTCTTCCGTCTCTGCTACTGTTTAAGTAGCTTGTTAAAGGATACATATAATTTTTAAACAGCTAACATTAAAAGCAGATCAATTTTAGTATTTGTCAATATTTCTTTGGAAGTGAAGGTTAGAAGTTTTTCCTCGGTTTTCTTTGGTTTCTTTTTTTTTTCCCTTTTTTTTTTTCTCTTTCTTTTCTTTTGCCAAGCAACTTGGTTTCTTGGTAATCAACTGATAAGCAAGCAATCTAGGAAAAGCTAGTAGATAAAACTGCATGAGTGGTTTATTCAGCTAAAAAGCATGCAAATGTGTTGTGCCTTTTCCAGGGCTAGTCTCCCAAGATATTCCAGCCCTGTTAAATTCCTTGTGTGTAACTTCTGAACTTGTGTTCATGAAGTACGTGTTCCATGTGTGAAAATGTAGCACTAGTTATTCCTTCTATCCCTGTGGATGTGCAAAAACAGTGTTTGGTCTGTGTATTAGAGAAGTGTCTTTGCTTGAATAAATAGAAAAATAAAGGACAAGAAGACTGCAGTGTTATAGGTCAATGTGATATTTTAATGTATCTTTTATAAAGATAATAAGTGTACAAATGCAGTTTTCATATTACAGTCCTGTTTATCCTCTTCTGTGCCCTTTTCTTACACTTGAGCTCCATTTTGAATTTCCTGATGGCATTTGTGGAGGGCCAAAATTATTCTTCAGCAGAAATCCCACAGTTCAATGCTGTAAGAAATTTTGTGGTGTACACATTGTGGCAGCCTGCTATGATGGAACAGTTGTGTGCTGATGACAGATCTGAAGACATCTTCCTTACTACTCCAATGATGCACATTTACCTATGCAGAACAGCAGTTTCTAAAGTGGGTTGTCATGTTCTGGTACAAGCTTGCCATTCCTTCAGAGCAGTACTTGATTTTATTTTTCTGTCAATTTTTCGGTATTGCAGAGCAATTTTTCATATAGAGAGAGCAAAAGTAATTTTTCTAAGGGGTATATATATGTTTTAATGAAATGTGGCCTAAGTGCCTTCCTTAAATGTGAACTTAAGTTTTACTGCCAAACAACTAACAGCATAAAATATATGTGAAGGAAAGCATCTCAGTAATCAATGTTGTGTTTAAGCAGTATATTAGCCTTTCACTATTCAAGAAATAAGCTTAAGTGCTCTCTTGGGCAATAAGTGAAATAATGTCTACTCTAATGCTTGTCCCTAGTGAGTATTTACCCTAAGCAGAAAACTACCACTCTAAAATGTGGCTGTCAACCTCTCATCAAGAAAAGCATAGAAGAGGAAGAAGGGGCTTGGTGCATATCAAGGCTTTGGTGAATTGGTGAGGCTAAATGAGAAAATTAACATATTGCCCATGTGTGTTTTGCTGTGCTTTTACCTCCTTTTTTGTACTTTTTTTGTGAAAGTCTACAGAAAAGTGCCAGAGAGCCACCTGTGAGTGCCAGTATCCAGTGTACTACATCTGTGATGGTGGCACTGTGTGTATCATGACTAGCTGCAAGCAAAATCACAGTTACCCTCAAATAAAAGTAGTATGGAAACATATGCTGTGATAGGCTGCAGGTTTCCTTTTCCTTAGTCTAATCCTCGTAAACACAGGTGTCTCACCTGAACTGACTCTGTAAAATGGTATATTCCTTACAATCTCTCCAGAGTGTGTGGGATCAATTTTTATAAGTATAGAGATGTGCAGTATTCTTGGCAGGACATCCATTATAGATAGGCCGAGCTGGTAGCTGTGGCCCAAGATCTGCAAGGAGGTCGGTGTCCGCTGGAACTGCAGACTGGAAGGGTTCATGCAGGATACCGAGGGTCAAGCAGTGGATGTAGGCAGCAGAAACTCACACTGTTCCGCTGATGTGCTCAGGTCACACACTGTTTTCCTGATATAATTTCTGTATCACTTGTAATAATAACGGCATTTTGGCTTACAGGGAAAATGAATGCTGTCCCTGTTGGCACTGTTCGCTTGTTTTATGAAACACCTTTCCCCTTTGTCTGCTTTGGCTTAATTCAAATGGACTCTTAATCTTGTCCTTTGCAGTAATATCTTGTGAACTTTATATATGCTTTTGTTCTGAACTTTTAAAAGTTTCAGGCTCCTTTTTTTTAAATGTTAGCTAATATTTTTACTGTTATTTATCAAGTATAACACTACAGAAAGCGATTTTCTATATTCCAACTGTGTTTATGTTAGGAGCAACTGTGTGTTCTTCTAATTTTGTTTTTGATACGTGTCAGTTCCAATCAGAAAACTTGATTATTTTGCTGCTATTGCTGTGAGCAATAGAGATTTACTAGAGAGCATTACTTTTGTCTTGCTGTCCTACAGTAATATTGCCTCAACTTATTTATCCCAGATTACCTTCAGAAGTGCACAGAGCATCACACCAGTGTTTAGGAAGGCTGCTGTGCTCGCAGCTCTTGAATTTAGGTCACTTCTTCAGCTAAGCAGTGGATGTGCATTTTGATTTAGAAAGCCCAAAAAGAACGCCAAGGTGTCCACACAGCAAGACTTCTTCTGTGTTACTGCATTCTGCGTTTGAATTTGTCTGTTGTGGGGGGATTTGTATTGACTGTTACACTCTTTGTGGCTCGGATCTGTTGGAGATTAACTGAACTATGATTGTATTAACATACAGATATATATGGTTACATTAAAAAAGAAAGTTGCTGAAGCTGTTTCGAAAGCCAGGTGTGGTTGGAAATAGACATCATTTTTTAAGTTAAAGAAAATAACATTAAGTCTAGAATCCACAGATACCATGGATGATCAAATACAGCAGTCTGTCGTTACTATCTTAGTTAATGTCTGCCATTCAGAGATATAAATGTTAGTAATCTTTACTCTTTCAAAATCTTAGTAAAGCTGTTTAACACTGTTTCCAGTGGATTTAAGCTTGTGGAAAATGATAGGAAATTAGAAACTCTTCCAAGAATTCCCAGCTCTGTATTTTCAACTCCTTTGGGAGCTGATAGATGCATTTCTTTTATTTGTAACCACAAAGCCAAAGAAGATGGTGGAAGAAAATTGAAATCCAGGTGGTGGAAGAAAATTGAAATCCAGGTTTCGTGAAACTGTGCACGTTGTCACAGAACATAGCTAGAATCTAGTTTTTGGGTTAAGCACCCAAAGTGTGCCGAGTTGGATGTAGTAAAGGCGCACTCATGTGTCTAGACCTGCTAACAAGTGTGTTGGTTCAGCATGACTGCTGAGATCTCATTAGCTGTTGCCCTGTGCTCTCACTCCTGCCCCAGGATCAGGACACTGGTGGCTCCAGAAAGGTGAGAAGGCAAGGAGATAGAAAAGCAGTAGCACTCCTGCACATCCTTTCTTACTCCAACTGGGACACCCTTGGCAGCTTCCAGATGTGCAAGTGAGCTGCAGAGCTGGGGGTTTCCTTGCCTTGTGACAAAGGGCTCCTTATACTCCTTTGATCACTTTGGACTCCCTCGTGCCAGGGAGAAATGGAAGAAATTACGACAAATACACTTGTCAAAAAGATCTTAAGAAGCTTTCCTGTGAAGTGGCTTCCAAGCTAGAGGTCTATGTGGGATAGTAATGACAGATCGAAAGATCACAGTCTGTGAAGTGAAAATCTGTGTTGAAGAGCTTTCAAAGTGCTCCTTTAGGGTGGAGCCTATTTTAATGTTTGTGTGAAATTGTACAGGTCATAATTTTACAAGGTTTATCTTCTAGCAGTTGCAGGTGTTTCGGTTTGCTTCAGGTATTATTTAGTCAGTTTAAGTAATAAATTTATGTTTATTTTAGTCTTGTAGTGGGGAAGCTCTGACATTCCCAGTTCATTAGGTGCATTTGGAATCTCAAATGCAATTACAAATGTGGTTCTAAGTGTTCAAGTAACTTTTTGAAAGAAATAGCTTTGTTAGAACAATTAGTTGATTTTGAAAAATTAATGCAGGACTCATTTTTTAAGCAGTGAGTTAATCTGAAGCCCATCATGTGGGGATTAAATCCAAGTCAATAAAACTGACTGAGAGAGTGAGAGTTACGCAGCCTGGAGAAGGCTTCAGGAAGACCTTATAGCAGCCTTTCAGTATCTAAGAGGGCACACAAGAAAGGTGGAGAGGGACATTTTGCAAGGGCATGTAGTGATAGGACAAGGGGAAATGGCTTTAAACTGAAAAAGGATAGATTTGGATCAGATAGACAGAAGAAATTCTTTATTGTGAGGGAGGGAAGGCACTGGCAGGGGTTGCCCAGAGAACTTGTGGATGCCCCATCTCTGGCAGTGTTCAAGGTGAGGCTGGATGGAGCTTTGAGCAACCTGGTCTAATGGACACTGTCCATGACAGGGGTTTGGAACTAGGTGATATTTAAGGTCCCTTCCAACCCAAACCGTTCTGTGATTTCAGTTGGAAAATTTGACGCCTGTGGTTTTGTAGTAACACAGTGTGTTGAAGGCATGCATATTTATAAACCAGCTAAGGAGAGCATATACTTTGAAGTACGATTTTGTGTGTGACCAAAGATATTAATGACATACAAGTCCTGTATAGCTGTTGTAAAGATTATTATAGAAAATGATACATTTTTATGTGATTTGTTGGATTTGCCTATTAAATCCCTAGGAAATTATACCCTAACAATAGCGAAGAAAGGAATAGGAATCCTTTTACATTCAAGGAGCATTTAGACTAATTTTCACAGAGCTGAATTGCATTTTTATAGAATTTTGTCAATTTTGTGCCTATTTCATTTTCTAACAACTTTTTACTGATGAAAGCTTGCAGATTCTTGTCTCTGTAGTGAGCTGCTACACTTCTAAAATATATTTCAGAGGGAAAAATAACAAGAGAAGAATAGCAATAAAAACAGTGTGCATCAGATGGTGAAAATTGTCTTTTCCACTTATTAATTATGTACCAGCAACTTATTTTAGTGCTAAATGTGGCTATGTAAAGTTTCAATGCATTTGATGTCAACCTGAATGTTTTCTCTAAAAACATAAATGAGCAATTCTAGATTTTGAAATGATGGCTGCTGGAGGGAGGTCCTTTTCCATCTCCCATGTTCACAGTCCTTACCCTGTTTCAGAATAGATAAATGCTATCATAAACCCTAATCTCCTTAAACTGAAATCAAATCACAGTTGAGAGCCCTAGTTAAACAGCTGTGTTTATGAAGAGATAAGCTTCTGTTCTTTGCAGCTTCAGAAAAACTTATCAGATACAAAGAACCAAGCAATGTTGGTTCTACCATCACAACAAATGATGGAGGATCCAAACTTCAGCATTTTGTGATGCATTTGAAAATGGATGGCAAGAAGTTTTTACCTCAGAGCTTCTTGCCATTTGATCCAGTTATTAACGACAGACAGGTTTTAGGGACCTATGAAGCTACATTTTAGGAATGTTTATGATGAGGAGATTTCCTTGTAATTTCTAACTCTCTGTGGCTGGACTTTTTTCAAAGGAAAAAATTGAGATTGTGTCTCAAAAAAGCGAGGTTGAGTCTCTGGATGCCATATTTAGGATTTGGTTTTATTGCTTTGCTTTGCTCTAGTTTTGTTGGCTTTGCTTTGTCACCCTCCACACTCCTTTTTGATGATCTTGTTAAAACAAAATTTGCTTTGATTGCAGGAGTGAATATACCCTATCCAGTGTCATCATTCCCAGCTCATTTATTTCGTGTGTGTAGACTCCCAGGTGTGACAGCCATTGCAGTGCACAGGAAAGCAGAGTGGCTGTGAGTAGTGAGGTAGCTGTGCAGTCTGTTGCAATAGGAGCTGCACACAAGCTCGTGCAGCTTTTAAACACACACTTGTACGTGTGGGGTGTCATTGAGAGGGGTTGCACAGGGCCTTGCTTGCCCCTGCTATCATAGTGGAAGAACCAGTTAGGTGCAAGAAGCACATTCCTAAATCTGCCTTGGTAGAGAAGCTCCAAATGGCTACAGAGGAAACTCCTCCATGGTTTGAGGACCTGATTGCACAAGAGCAGACTTCTCTTGAAGCACACTATGGGACAGTTTTGTCTTTGCTGCTCCAAAGTTAAGAAGGGATGCTGTGTTTATTGCCTGTGTGGAGATGCACATTTCAGCTGCAAAAATGTCTCAAAGTACTTGATGATACTTAGGGAGTAAGGATACTTAGCAGATGATACTTAGGGAACTGTTTTGTCCTCAGTTTCAGATACCTGTATATCACCAGACTTTGTTCTGTGGCATGAGCACCAAAATTTCCACGGGATTTTTTTGTAGTGGAATAAAGAGACTCAATTGGACAGATTGAGAGGACAGAAGATTTTGATTAAAACACCTAATTTTTCTCTTGGTGCTCATTTTGAGAAAGTGGTTGAAATGTAAACTCTCAGGGAAGCCTGAGTTTTACTGCTTATAAATTGCTTTTAGATACTTGGAAGGAACGTTCTGTATAATTTTGAAGTTCAGGTTCCCCAGAAGGTGTAAAATGGCAAGCTTTCATGAGCTGTGATAATTTACAACAGCTGAGAGTTTACCTGCTGTCTGTACCTTACTTCCGTTTGAGCTCCAGTAGATGAGAAGTTCAGTTTTTCTATTATAGCAACTCATTGCTTTAATATTATTCCTTACCATATATAATGTTATATATTAATGTAGTTCAGCTATCCTTTTGTAAAGCTGATTTGTGATCATAGTTATTTTATTATAAGTCTAAAAAGATGGAATATCTTTATTGAATTTAATCAATGTCTTCTAGGTAAACTTGTTACTCTCATTGCCAGTAAATATAAGAAATGGAGAAAGTGTGTAAAAGAAGTGAATACAACTCTGAAAGCATACATTCTATTCTTTACTGTTATTATAAAACTGGCATTTTTTCCTGTATGTGTTTCATAGGAAACACATACATAAAAGATGAAACTAGCACTGTCTTTCTCAAAACCTTTTTCATAAAATAATGTCCCTTTTGAGAAGGCCACTATAATTATGTGTCACTAGAGAAGAAGGAAGCTTGGCAGTAAAGCACTGAACTGACAATGCAAGGAACTGTACTTGGTTGGTGGAGAGTTTGTCTTTGGATAAAGAATTCCTCTCTTTCTCACAAGGATGTTGTGCAGAAACAATTATTAAAAATTTCTGAGATGGAGATACAGGTGTTAAAATTTCTACTCCTAGAGCTGTTTGATTATCAGTAAGAAATCTGCCAAAGATGTGTAGGTTGTGTTATCCTTCTTGCACCTATTGAAAGACTGTGCAGGACAAAATTTTTGTCTAGCAGCAATTGGTGATGGATGCTTTACAGCTTAAATGCTTTAAGAAGATAGATTTTATCAGCACTTGAGAAAAATTGAGAACTACTTTTAATACATTGTGATTCACTTTAATGACATGAATTTTTATAAATGTTTGTTTTTAATACACCTGCTTTATCTGTCTCTGCTTTAATTACAGCATAATATCATGAAATGCACCATTTTTGGTGCTGGAGACTTGGACCAATAACTCTGCTTGCTGCAGTGTTTTTCAGCTGAAAGATCAAAATCAAATTTCTGCCTCTTGCAAAGTGACTTGCAGACTGCAGGGCTCATTTTCTGAAAGGTGCAGGTTGTCACCTTGACATCGCATAGATCCCAAACCAGCAAACTAGCCAGGAGGTACAGCATTTCTTACTTAGACCGAGAGCTCCCTGTGTAGTACTCTGGACAAATCTACTGCAGCTTTTGTGGAGCCTGATCAGAGGTCAGGAGGACATACTCTAACAAGTGCTTTCACTCTCCAGAGATAATGAATCTTGATGTTCTTTAATCTTCCTTTGGGGCCATGTATTTCCTGAAGTCAACTCATTTATATTTGGCTTCCCTCTTTATTGCCTGAGTCAATCACTCAGTCCTCCAAGCCCTGTCCATCTGTGAAGCTGAGAGTCTGACTGCACAGTACAGTGATAATATTTGGGTCTGGAAGGAGGAATATTTTTTCTTTCCTGCCAGCTGTGATCTCAGTCTTCAGTTTGGGAACGCACTTCAGGGATACCCGTGTACACAATGCCAGTGCCACTGCTGAAGCAGAGGTCTAGCAACAGTATGGGGCTGGCTGGGTAGGAGCTGGCGACAAATAGCAGAATGACAGGATCTTTGAATATGTGCAGTGATCCCTTGTGGTGGGGAAATGTGAATCTGAGACACCTCTCTTCATGTAAAGAAATGTTTGCTTTGGAGTCTTCTTTCTGCTGCATCCAACAAAACACGCGTTGGGAGCTTCCCCAACTCTTACTTCCCTTCTTCACTGGTTTGTGAGGAATGTTTTGGGTTCATTCCCAAGAGTTCACTATATATATATATATTTTATAAACAGCGTTTTCTATTTGGAAAAGTTTGGGTGTTTCACCTTTCCTGCTGCTTCAAATATTAAACTCAGCTGTCAGCTGAGTGGAAGCAGGGAAGTACTTCTTGCCAAATCACTGACAAACTGGGCAACTTCGCTCATGCTTCTTTTATCTAGGACTTGGAGCTAATAAATCTTAATTGGGCAGGCTTGATGTCTTCATACTCTCTGAGGGTAGTAAGATTTTCCTCACTACACAAATAAAAAGGATCAGAGAGCCTTTCAACCTCCTTACATCCACAGTAGACTTCAATAATTGTAAATGGCATCCTGTGTGTCAGTAAGGGTGTGCAAGCCTGCTCACAGCTTCTTTTGCTGAGGGGACTTCCACTTAGGTGAATGTTCTGCCTACAGTCCCAAACTTTTAAGGAAGTAAAACTTCCATCCTGTAGTGTGAGAAGAGATACAGGACATAAACTTTCTTAAAAGCCTTTGGTGTTTGGATCAAACTTCTCTATTCACTCATCCTTCAGACAAATCTTAATTTTGGCTTCTAGGCTGCTTTTTTTTTTGCTTTGGTATGCTGACTTGAACATTGGTATGAATTTTGTAATGCTTGACAAACTATGATGATGACCAAGATCACAGAACAAAAGATTTACCACTCACCACTTGAAATACTTGCTTCTTTCAGAGGTACAATTCAATTAGATTATTTTTATTTACCTCACCTTCCTTGCAGCAGCCTTGTGAGAAGGGGAAGCCATATGGCTGGAGCAGGGTGAGTCTGGGACGGGAAGTGAACCCAGCAGAGGAGGTGCAGGAAACTTGAATCTTTCTGTCTTTCCAAATTTTGTGTAAGCAGCCCCTACATGTTTTTCCTTGTTTTTTTCACCCCTGTTCACTTGCGAGACACTCTGAATCAGTGCTGATGAGTAAGGTAAGAAACACCTAGTGGGGATTGATTAATTTCTCATCCTTTAAAATGTGGGAATGAACAACCCAACCCACCAGAAAACTAAATATTGATGCTGTCAGTGGCATGTTAATTGGTCTCTGCTTTCATCTCCAAACAAACCCTTGCCTGGATTCTATTATTCATTCAAAGGGGAAACGGATTATTAATGCAGTGTTCTTTAATTTATTTTTTTCTTTTGTGTGTGTGTGTGTGTGAGAGAGAGAGAGAGAGAATAGGAGTGCAATAATACAATAAATATATTGGCTAAGAGAAAACATTTGCAAGCGATCCCTGCCCATTTTTTTTACTCTTCTCTTATCATGAAGAATGTGAGCGGTGATAAATTGTTCTGCTAATCAAACAGCACTGAAAGGTTAGGTCATTGGAAGTCTTTAGTCATTTTGTGCTTTTCAAGAGTAAATTTGTTAAAATTATGCTGAATACCCACTTAAAGCCTGGGCTGAAAACCCTACCTGTGTTTTATAACTCTGCACTGTCAGAACCCATAATAAGTCAAACATTCTTTCAGAGGTACTCATAAGGGAGAAAAAACCCTGTAAATTTAAGAGTAATTTCAGATTGTAAATGAAAAAGAGAGGCACGACTGTTCATTTGCACCAATCATGCCTTCCTTTCATCTGCTCTGATTAGGCCTGGTGCGGTTTCATCAAACTACTCCATCACTGAGCTGTCACTCCAGTCGTCTGTTGATTGAAAACAATCAGGGCTCTGATGGCACAATTATTCTGACCCTTTAACTAGAGGCTGCTGTGATAATGAAAGGTTGATTATGATAGTTTGTGCCTCTTTCAGTTTGCCAAGAAGGTTAATTTGGGCATCAGACGGATGTTTAATGGGCGCTTGCTGGCTACACTGAGGTAAATGAGAACGTGCAGTCTTCGATATTGCACGGATATAGTTTGGCTGTCAATCATTGTCATTTTGAGTTTGTGCCTCACACTCTGGAAATCACATTTTATTTTTTCCTTGGGATTTAATTTATTCTGTGCCCTGAGGAAGTTCTTTCACTCTGTGACCTTCACAGTAGCTTTCTCTGTCTTTTTTCGCTTCCCTCACATGGAGCCCAAAGGCATAATACATCTAGAGGAACGTTTTTCTTTCATTTTTCACATTAAAAAAAAAAAAAAGGAAATTTTAAAATCCCTGTTTATCAGCTCACCCTGAACAGAGCAAATGTTTTAATTCTGATTGTAGAATCCGAATGTACAAATGGAAGCATGCCTGCTTGCTAACTCAGCACCACACAGGGAGTTGCTTACGTAGACACACGTTTGTAAAACTGACAAACAGGTAATTTAAAAATGTCTCTGTGTAAAGAGGATGGGGGATGGCACAGCTTTATTTTCACAGGCTGCACGCATATGTCTTTGCTCGGTTCCTTGTAAATGTGGTCTCAGTCACTGTACTGCAACTTTTTGAGTTAGGAAGTCTCTCTTCAGGGTTCAGGGGCAAAAGGAATTTCATTGCTGATTCATGGATTATTAATATTTACTGTGTTCAGATTGAGAGAATCATATGCATAATTTTGTAGTTGTTTGGCTCAAGGTGCAAAAGAAATGCAAATACCTCATAATTTTGATTGTTCCACATGCAGCTCATTAGAGTCTTATTTTTATGCACATTTTAAATTCAAAATAAAAAGAAGAAAAAGATTTCTATCTTTAAGGCTTTCTTGCATCTAGGCTTGAGACACTTATTTTCCTTGCTGTCCACAACTGTTAGATAGTACCTGATTGATAAAATTGCAGGGTGAGTCTGGAGGCTGTGCTGCATTGTTACTAACTTCTAAAAATATTCATGTGTAACTCATGGCTTTGAAAAATTGTGTGCATGTGTTTTGTTGTGTGGTGGAACTTTTTTCCTCAGCAACAATTCTTTCATTTTTCTTCCTAAACAGGTGATACAGACCCATTTAATTCATGCTACTTAAAATGCTTAAATGAATATCCTAAACCCCCTGTGTTTTGTTCTTTGTGGCCTCTAGAGAGAGAGAGAGAGAGTAGAACTAAGACCCTTTAGAGATCCAAATTCGGGCCCTTTGGAAATCCCTGTTCATTTTAAATTAGATGAAAGTTCCTCCATAACCCTCAGTGGACTTTGTTTCAGAGCTTTGATATATGTCCAGTTTATCCATAGATTTTGCTCCTGTACTTGAAATTTGAAGAGCCAGGGTGTTGTTGACAATTGCCAACTGAAATGTGGTTTTGAGACAGAAGGTCCCAGTTTGGAACACCTCAGGCTTGCTAAGTTAGATAAAATCCAATAACAGGCAAAATTATGTGCAAGTTTACAGCCAAAATGTGTATTTCTAGTGTTTCAAAGACCAAACCAGTAAAGTCCAAGTTTTGCTTTTTGAACTTCCCTTGGTGATGCTTTAAGGTCATTGCTGTAGTAACCGTGTTGCTTTCATGACTCTTCTTGGCTTCAAAAATCAATAGAATCCAGTCTATAGCACTGTCCAGTGTGCTAAGGATACAAAGATATTAATTTGGTTTTTTTTTTCTGGTCAAAAATGTTTGCCTCTGTTAAGGAACAGAACTGTTCAGGTGAGATTTGTAGCTCTTTCTCTTCCCCTGACTTAATATCATCGTCAGATTGTCACCCACAAATTGGGTCATTCGTGTTGCATATATCTGATCTCAGTCCAGGAAAATGCATCTTTCCACTTTTGTTTCCATATTTAAAATTTTGATTTCTCCTAAAATGAGAACCTTCACTAGGTTATTATAATTAAGATTTCCATTTGTTTTAATGAGACAGTGTGAATTCATTGTTTTAAAACTGTAGAAAATTTGTTTCCTTCTATTTGTTTTTGCTGAAACAAAACACAAAAAACAACACTCCAATCCCCTAATTTTTTCCACTGCTGTCACTTTTTGACTTCATCACATTTACTAGACAGCTTGGATGGTATAAAGTAGCATATTTGCAGTCCACTGGGCTACGACGTGAATACATCAACTAAAGAGCAGACCAAGATGACTTTAATAGAGTTCCCGTGGCCCCTGCCTCTCACAGAGCCCAGGCTTAGAAAAGTTTCTTCTTTCTTGGAGCTCTGTCAACAGAAACTTTCCCTGACACTGACTTTGTAGTAGTTAGAGTAGTTTCTAAGTGAACCTGGGTCTAATAAATATGAGTATGTCAAGCTTTTTGCACTCATGAAGTAGCCTGGCTTTTCTGATCAGAAAACTTGGTGTCATGTCAAGTGAAGGTCTGGCACGTTTCCCAGCAGAGTGGCTTGAGAAGGATTGCAGGGTGATGCTGAACAGGGAGGGCACAGGCGTGACAGGCTCTCTTGCTCCCTGGGATAGCTGGCTGCCCAAAAGACCAGGTAACTACTTCTTGCAGGGTTATCTTCAACAGGAGTGAAATTCCTAGCTCAGCTTTAACCTCCTCTGCCTCTGTGGCCTCTCTGGCTGTGGGATGTGTGTGGTGTATACACCATTAACAGCAAGGAGGGAAGGACTGGGCTCCAAGCTGTGTGACTTGGACTGTTGAAGAACTGTGCTGGAAGCAGAAGCAGGTGTTGGAGAAACAATGAATTCACTATCCAGCATGCAGATGTACTTTGATGTGTGCTCCAACTGTGCCACAACATATTTTCCCATCTCTTTTCTGCTGTTTTGAGAATGTGCTCCATTGCTAACGCACATAACGTAACCTTGGAGAAGAAAAATCCTTTGGGTTAGGGCATTAGAATGAGAGAATTAATCTGGTTTAAAAATCCTGTCCTTCTGAGGGTCTACTTTTGTCATTTACTTAGTTTAGAAGATGAATATGGCAAAATATATTATTTATTAAAGTTGATATAGGCACTAGGCTGTAGCTTCCTTTACTCACACAGTCATACATTAAAATTAATAGAAAAGAAGCTTCTAGCAGTTTAAACAGAATTTGCCTATATGGCAGTAGGAGTAGGAGTCTTTTCTTATTTTTGTAAATTATTTAGCACTGATACAAATATTTTAAACCTCAAAATTGTGGATGGTTTTTTTTTTTTTTTTGCTTGCTTGCTTGTTAGCATTTTAAACACAGTTGTAATTTCAAGTGCTATTGGTATTTCCTTAGAGAAGCTAGAATGTCTTTTCTTGCAGCATCATAAAGTCTATAATGGCTTTGAGTTTATTTTGCCAATACTGATTATAGCTGCTAATTGTTACTGCCAGAGAGGCGAAAACATAGGCACTATAATCAGTGTATAGATGGGGTGAATTCTGGAGTTTTTATGTAGGCACCAGGTTTTTAGGTCTAGATTAAACAGAACCTGAGTAAAGGTGTTACAAATTGTGTTGATAAATATACAGGTGTGTGCTGGTCTCGTACATGGAAGTTTCTGTCTGCCACATGTTGATGAGAGTTGTATTTGCCTCCTTTGCACTGAAGGAAAGTTGGAACTGTGTTACAGACCATCAGTGACTACTTCTACTACAAGTGAAAGACTTGTTTGGGAATTCGGTTTTCTTTCTTTCGAACTTTTTCAGCCTTCAAATAGCTGCCAAACCATCCAGTGACTAGAATATCTGTTCACCCACACCCAATTTTCTTCCATGCCTCCACAGTGTCAGACACCATGTTCACACTGTTTGGGAATTCAGTTTTCTTTCTTTTGAACTTTTTCAGCCTTCAAATAGCTGCCAAACCATCCAGTGACTAGAATATCTGTTCACCCACATCCAATTTTCTTCTATGCCTCCACAGTGTGAGACACCATGTTCTGCTAGAGAACATGATAACAATGTGCTGCAAAACCAACATAGAAGTCTAAGGCTCAGTTTGTGACTGTTCCTGAAACCAGATGACCTATTCCATAGCCTTATGTCATAATTTCGGAGTTTGTCCTGTATTCTCTAAATATAGATATAGATACCTATGTTTGTAGGTTAAATTCCTAGCGCTTATTTTTAAGTAGTGACCCAAAATTAATTTTAAAACAGTTATTGTCACAAATAGCAAGACAATGCAATAAAAACAAGTAGCTTTTAGCTCTTATGGCCTTTTTTTCTGCCTTAGAATGTCACAAATTGGGTGTGGGTCACACAGGGCACTGTAGTCAGATTGTGTTCAAACAGTAGCATGAGCTGATTTGATGAGAAGCTTTTAAACACATTGTGATTCACAGACCTCAGTTGCTTCCCTTAGACCCAGTAAAGCTTCTTTGCGTTCTATCAAATGCCTACAGACCATCCAGGGGTTGTGCAGGTTTCTTAGCCCTGCTTTCTAAACTCATACAGTAAAATGCAGTCTTCCACAGCAAACTGATCTAAGGTAGGCAGTCTGGTAAGAGACAGTAGCAACTTACACAAGAGACAGCCTGGGATTCACCTTGCCCTCCCCATTGCTGTTGCAGCTGCTTGTCAGAGGGGAAAGGTGGAAGTAGCGTAGGCTAAAGATACCTTGAGGTGCAGCATGCACAGAATCCCAAGCAGGTTGCAATAAACTTAATTTGGAAAGATTCAAAGGTCTTCATAAAAACGATGCAGGACAGATGAGTGGGGATAAAATAGTATGGAATGGATAGAGAAGGTTTTGGTTCAAGATCCGAAATAGATTGTACATTTCATATGAGTGCCAACAGAGTCTTTGTATCACTTTGCAACCATCGCTGTAGTGGTTTAGAAAATCTGTGACTTTGGAGAAAAGTTAAACGTTATTGCTTTCAGTGAGACATTTTTTACGACTCCAGGACTATTCTCAGTACAGACCTAGCTCAGTATGAACCAAGTTGCATATGCCAAACTTCCTACAGCAGAGAAAATGTATTGTAAGGAGATGTCCATGTCTTCTGTGCAGATCGTCACAAATCCCGTATCCAGAAATGAATGCAGGTACCATGTCTTTGAAATTATGAATGTATGTGGTGTTGCTTGTGTGTTTATACTGTATCTGTTGGGGGACCAAAGACAGGACAATAAAGGAAAGCAGATGGAGGAAGTTCTAAGATATTAATAAGGTGTTAATATTAAACTTCCTCGAAAAGTCTTGTGGTTACAAAGTCCTAGTTTACATTAGTTCCTGTCTTTTACAGAGACTGTGATGTCTGTCATTGTAGCCCAAGTGATAGCTCTGTAATGCCACTTTAGATGTGAGCAAAGGCATGAACTTATAGTTCCAAAAGTACCCAGTCTGTTGGATGCAAGTGCTGACAGATTTCAAGAACTCAGTTTTTGTGAATTCTTCTATCTCTATATAGCAACCCACGTATCATTCAGTTGATATATACACTGAAGATAGCCTGAATTTCTCCTCAGTTTCAAGTATCTGAATGATGAGAGCTAAGTGCCTTTCAGGAATCATTCACATAGCCAAAGACACGGAATAGGAAGTTGCCTAATACGACTCAGTAGGAGACACCTGGCACATGGGTTTGGTGGACTTAGAACACCTGACTATAAAGCTCAATGATTTCAAGTCCATAAACATTTTAAAATGTATTTGATTAATGCCTTTTTTTACTAGCAAGTCAAAATACATATGGCTAGTGCATGTATTTGAAACTCAAAACAGCATTTAACTGACTGAACTACTGTTATACTTTTCATGCCCTTCATTGGTTCTTTGTTTCACAGGGATTCACAGTGAGGAAAAAGTGTTTCAAATTAATCTTAACAAGAAGGTGGTTTTGGTCTGTCATCTTCCCTCTCCGACAGAATACAGAAACAGTAATAAATTTAATACACCATATATGAAAGCCATGAATACGAGCAGCCTTTATTTTCAGCTCCTTTATGTGACATTCCCAACAACAGTACAGGGGTGTAAGATATAGCTGAAATTTTTTGATTACTCAGCTTGTTAGAAACACTCACTCCACGAGTTCTGTGTCAAAATAATTTGAAGTATCAAGCAGAGTTTGTCCTTATCCAGAACTAGTCAATGTCTTTCATAATGACTTGGATGAAAGAATAATAAGGGATTTATGTTTTCAGAAAATCAGAAGGTAAAATGGTTTTCCAGTGCTTTTGAAAATACAGTTAGGACTGAGAATGATCTTGACTGGAGCAGTGGCCTAAAGTAATAGTAGATAGTTTGGTAATTACAGAGAAAGCATGACACTCTGTGGAAGTTCTGCAGAAAAAAAACCTAAACAAACAAACAAACAGAAAAGAAACCAACCACAAGAAGAAAGAGGTGGGAATAGTACTCAGTCATAAGCTTAAACATGGATTAGCAACATCATAGTGCACTGACAGTCTTACGTGGTGATGTACAAGCAAGAATGGCATAGATTGTTGCAATCAAAGAGGTTCTTCCAGGCTGTTCACTACTTCTACAGCCTTAAGAGGAAGATTGTGTCCAGTTTTTAACAGCAAACATTAAAGATTTCAGTAACAGAGAATTGTGAGCCAAGAAACAGAGATTTAGAAAATATGACCTGAGATGCATTGAAATACTTTTTTCATTCACTGAAGAGGAAACCTACATCAATATTAAAATGCATCTGAGGTAGAGAAGAAAGAGAAGGTAACAATATGTTTTTCATCCTGCATGGATGAATCATTTTCAAGGATTGCTCTGGAATATAAACCCAAAGGTGGAAAGTGGAGCAGTGAGTTTAAGGGTTTAGAGCTTCTGCATATGTAAGAGGAAAATCTGTCTGAGAGGATATCAGAGGATGAGAATGGTTTTCCTGAGGAAGTTTTGGTATCTTCATTACTGGATGTTTTCAAGAATAACTTATACAACAATTCTTGAAATGGTTTAGGCCCTTCCTAACCTCTTTGTAGGACCAGTTGGATTCAATAAGCTTTTTGTGATTTGAATGCTGCGTTTAATTTTGAATGTTGATACTAGCTGCAATTTCTGAACAGTTATAGAGGTTTCCTTGTTGCTTTCTGTCTGCCCCAAACTAGCAGGGCCTCTTCTGTGCTTCTCTCTTCTCTGACTTAATTTTTTTTGTCCCCTTACACCTTTCTCCACTTTATGAATAAAATAAATGAAGAAGAAAAAAAAATATTGAAGGATTCAGTATGTGTTGTGTTATATTTCTTCAATATTTTGCCATAAATAGGATGAAATATGGACGGCAGAAAAGGCTTTTCTTTGTAATTTTCTGACATTAGTCTTCTTTCTAGTGCACCTATGGTATGCAGTGATCCCATAGCCCCTACGTTTATATTATTTTTCCAGCAGCTTGATTGAAGGATAGTGTGGTCTCCAGCAACACTAACAGACTGCACGACAAGAGTATTGCATAGCAGCTGATAATGGTGTGGAAATTGTTTAGGGGAGCTGGTGCAATACAATGCTTTTGTATATACACTGTAGGTAGAGTTTTAATAGCTATCTTTTTATGTGGACTAATAGGCTTTCACAGCTGCTTTTTAGATGCATAGATACCACGACTTAGGCAAGTATATATCTGCCCTTGGAATGCAAGCAAATTTCAAAACACCAAATTTGACAGAATTGTAGGCAAATAACATGTGTCTTGTTTTTCCCTTCCTTTCCCCCACTTTTAGCTGGCTGTGAGGTGGTTGGAACACAACTGCCGCTACCAGTACCTGGATGAACTTCTCCAGTACGTCCGCTTTGGCCTTATGGATGTGGACACACTGCATACTGTAGCTCTTACTCATCCTCTTGTCCAAGCCAGTGAAACTGCGACGGCGCTCATTAACGAGGCCTTGGCTTACCACCAGAGCGTCTATGCACAGCCGGTTTGGCAAACTGCAAGGACAAAGCCTCGCTTCCAGTCAGACACTCTTTACATTATTGGTGGGAAAAAACGAGAAGTCTGTAAAGTGAAGGAATTGCGATATTTCAATCCAGTAGACCAAGAGAACGTTCATATCGCAGGGATCGCTAACTGGAGCGAGCTGGCGCCTATGCCTGTGGGGAGGAGCCACCACTGTGTTGCTGTCATGGGAGACTTTCTTTTTGTAGCTGGTGGAGAGGTAGAGCACTCCACAGGGCGCACGTGTGCCGTGAGAACTGTCTGTCGATATGACCCCCGCACTAACTCCTGGGCAGAGATAGCTCCGATGAAGAACTGCCGGGAACACTTTGTGCTGGGAGCCGTGGATGAGTACCTGTATGCCGTAGGGGGCAGAAATGAATTGCGTCAAGTGTTGCCTACAGTTGAACGCTACTGCCCCAAGAAGAACAAGTGGACCTTTGTACAGTCCTTCGATCGGTCGCTCTCATGCCATGCGGGATATGTGGTGGATGGTCTTCTTTGGATATCAGGTAGAAAACGTTTCACACAGTTTGAGGTACTAACAAAATACCAAAATACTGTCTTGAATTAAAGTAATAAATCTTCTTTGGTTTACATGTCATGATAACGTTTCGGAGAGGACAAAGAACTGAAGCTTCATTAGAAGTATAGGAGCATAATATATCTTATACATTACATTCTCCATGTTTCAGTGCTGCTGATATCATATGTACTATCTCCAGCTGCCATTCATAAATCACAGTGAACTGGAATGATAATGCACTTTTGGACAAATTTCCAATGATAAATTCTGTGTGCTTCCTAAAAACAAACGAAAAAAGGCATTGTTTCTGTAATATGATCTGGTACTTTTGACAATAACAGGACCCGAGGGAATGTCCTGAAGTTGTGTCAGGGGAGGTTTAGGTTGGATATCAGGAAAAGGTTCTTCACCCACAGATTGATTGGGCACTGGTACAGGCTCCCCAGGGAGATGGTCATAACACCAGCCTGACAGAGTTCAAGAAGCGTTTGGACAACTCTTTTAGGCACATGATGTGATTCCTGAGCCTGTACAGGGCCTGGAGTTGGACTTTGATGATCCTTGTAGATCCCTTCCAACTCAGAATATTCTATAATTCTGATTCATTTATTCCTGATGATGAAATGGAAAATTAGGTGCTTGTTAGCTTGTGTTCTTCCGGGGCTTGAAGGCAGACATATGATTTTCTCTCACTTGCTCTTCAGAATATTGTAACAGGCCAAGATGACCTTTTTTAGAAATCATCCATGGCTCTGTCCATAACAAGCGCACAAGGCTGTCTGGATGTAGTTGTAGCTTTACGGCACAGATAGATGAATGTATAGACCCTGTAATCCTAAAATAATGTATCATTTACAACTGAGTCTTTAGTTGTTATGTTCCCTTGATGGGGGTGGGAGGACTTAGTTTCCTCAGTCTTTGTAGTGACTTTACTGGTATTAGTTATTTTGGAATATGGCTGATGCTGTCAACAGACGATTTGACAGAAAAATATTCCCCCTTTACTCAGAAGTGTGCCGCAGAAGGTTATATAGTTATAATATTTATTAAGGAAGCTAATGAGTAAATGGGGCCAGCCCTTGAGGTAAATGTTCAGTGATTGGCATCTTCACCGTAGATACCCTCTGGGGATTTTAATATGGTCTGGAATGCCTCTGGTGAAAAGATGGAATATGAATGGAAGATTAAGTTAGCTTCTTCGGCCTTCGCTGTGCTTCTCAAAGTGTGTCGTTTAGGTTAGCGGATGAACCTTTCTGTCCCTATGGATTAAGTGCCTCATGGGAATGGATTCCCAAGCACTGGCAGGGGAATTAGCAGGTATCTATTTTAATACATGTACACTAAAGTCATGAATGATGACTTTGGAATTAAAAGCAGGACAGAACACAGAAAACCACCAAGATCCTTGGCAGGTGTGGGGTCATTGTCTTTAGTGACCATCATTTGAGGAGTCTTGTAGAGTTTGTGCTGTGTGAATCCTGAGGTGAGACCCAGGTAGAGTATGGGAACAGGATTTCTCCCTCAGGCTACCAGCTGGGTGTATTCAGAGCATTGTCCTGTTTATTCACTACCTTTCCTATTTTATTAGTGGAGAGGGATGTGCATCTGTGGCAGGCACTTCAAATACATGGATGTTACTACTGCTGTGTCTTGACTGCTGTTTTTTTCCTGTTTTGTGGTTTACATTTGTCAGTATTTATGAAGAATAGGACTTTTTAGAAAAAGATGTTAAGCATTCTCATATGAAATCATTGAATATGCACTAGAAATCCGTGAGTGTGGTCTTTCCTCCAGTAAATTAAAAAAAGTAATATTTTTTTGTCTTAATTTCATTTAAAGAATCCCAAAATGATGAAACAAAACAATCAAAACTCAAGAAGGTAATTAATAGCAATTTTTAAGTCAAGCATGGGGCTCGTTGAAGATTAAATTTAATCTTTCCAGATTTTCTAGGAAAGGGGAAATTATTCATGTACTTACTTATGTAGGTGAAATGCATGCAATGCCTGTGTGTTTTCAATTCCACTTGTGTTTATAAAATGATGCAATGTGATATTGTGTTCAAGGATATGCCTCTAATAGAGCTATAGAATCAGTGGAAGAGGTAAGTGGAAGCCTACTGGATGAATTCTTTAAAACGGAGCAAAACAACAAAAAGTATTTTACCAGTATTGTTCCATTTATATTTGAGAATGCTACCACCAGTGGAAAAAGGTAGACGGGGCTTTTCAGTTGTATTTTGATAGGTTCTGAGAAAATGCATGGAAGTTTTGAGTTGCTCAATTTTGACAGGTTGTAATGAAGTGTGAGAGCATACTTACTGTGCCACGCTTCAGTAGGTATCAATCTGAATTTTGTACTCTCAGACTGAAACCTGGTTGTGTATTGAGTAGAGTTATTTTAAAAAGAAAAGTGGATGGAGATGTAATAACTCTAGCTAGCTTTCTATTATTAATTAATTGCTTAGGACTAGAATGTAGCTCGTGGTACATTCAGGGGCAGGGGAATAGTACAGAGAGATGTTTTATTGTATCGTAGTCACTGCTGGAAAATCCACTGTTCATCATTGAATATAAGATGTTAGCATAAAAGTAATTAGTAATGCAGGAGAGAACCTAATTTTGGAGTATGTGGCCTAAAATTAAGTAATTAAAAAATTAGTCTGAGCTAGAAATGTTTCTGAGCTGTGTCCCTGCTGCTTTTTCTGGGAGATACAGGTCGTCAGCAAAGAGCTCTCAAAGTCAGTCTGCTACTACCAGCTGGCAGGGGAACCATGGAAATGTGCCCAGTTTTTCAGTGAGAGAATAAATTAAATAGCAATAATAAAAGTTTCTTGCCCTTCTGTTTGTGGAGAGTGTCATCAAAGCTTGATCTGCACACTGACCATTTTCTTACTCAGTGCCTCTGCTACAGCCGCATGTCCTCTTAAAGGCTTTGCTGATCAAAAGCTAACTAGACTTAAGGGATTTCTATTATTATTGGGATTCATTTTCAGCTTTGCTTTGCTGCTCCTTGGGGACAAATATGACAAGGATTCAAAAATGATAGATAATAAAATCATGGCAAAGGCAGCAGGAAGGGAAGATGGACAAAGCAAAGTGCTGCATGAGTGTACATACTGCCAATAGGAGGTGGGTGGCTGGTGTTCAGGTGACAGAGGGACTCCTAAGCTGCCACCACCTCTTTGGGGTTTTTAACCTGACAGAAGCAGATTAAAAGAGGGAGCCTTTTGCACACTGGAACTAGTCAGACCCTCTGCTCAGCACAAGTGGGTTCAGCCCTTGAGTTTTCTGAGCTCCATATTTTTACATTCATGTCATTATTTATTGTTTTCCCCCCACAGTCCTCATTTTATTTTATTATTTTAAAAAATACATGAGAATTTATTAAAATAATGCGCTGGTTTTGGCTGGGATAGAGTTAAATTTCCTCATAGCAGCTGGCTTGGGCTGTGTTTTGGATTTGTGCTGGAAACAGTCCTGGTAACACTGGGATGTTTTTATTATTGATGGGCAGTGCTTCTACAGAGCGAAGGTGTTTTTTACTTCTCACCCCACCCCACCAGTGAGAAGGCTGGGGATGGGCAAGGGTTTGGGAGGGGACAGAGTCAGGACAGCTGACCCCTACTGACCGAAGGGATATTCCAGATCATATGGTGTCTTGCTCAGCATATAGAGCTTGGGGAAGAAGGAGGACATGGGGGATGTTCATAGTGCTGACGTTTCACTTCCCAAATCATGATTATACTTGATGGATCCCTGCTCTCCTGGAGATGGCTGAACACCTGCCTGCTCATAGGAAGCACTGAATTAATTCCATGTTTTGCTTTGCTTGTGTGCATGGCTTTTGCTTTACTTGTTATACTCTCTTTATCCCAATCCATGAATTTTCTCAGTTTTACTTTTCCAGTTCTCTCCCTCATCCCATGCTGGGGGAGTGAATAAGCAGCTGTGTGAGGCTGAGTTGCTGACTGGGGTTAAACCACAACAAATAAGTTCTCTGTACTGACATTACATTGGGCCGATGATTTGGAAATTTTATAGAAAGGTGATTCTTCTAGGCCCCAGTTAACATCTGATGCCATGACCAATTTCACAAATGAATTACGTGCCACAGTGCTTGAAAAGTGAAGTATTTCAGTGAAAGAAAAACAAAGTACGCTAAACACTGTGGAGTTCAACATGACTCACAATCACCATCTATAAAAGCGGGGAAATATTTTCCGCAAGAGTGAGGACTTGAACTATGCTCATTTCCCAGCATCCTCTGTGGAGTGCACATGCAAATCTGGAGACCTCCTTTTCTATCCATGTTAACCTTCCTCCACCCGTATAGGTCTAGTGCCCCTGGGGACAGCGAGGGACAGGGAACCTCTGCCAGGCACTCCAGCTCTGGGCCATTCCTGCACCTGCATCTTGGGATAATGACACTTGCCCTAGTCTTAGGTGCTCCAGAGATTAGCACATGAAAAGTCTTGTTTAAAACAAAGTGTTACACTGTTGTTTTGCAGAGGCCCGAGTTGTCTGCCCGTAAGTGTGTCAGGTGAAATAACATCTTGACATGCACATACAAACTCAGCTTGGGGGAAGGGGGTAAAGAAGAGGGTAAACCCTGTACAGTTGCTTTTTACTTAATATAGGAGATAATTTTTTTTTCAAAATTCAAAGTTCTTTTGGTTTTTAAACCATTGTTTTTTTCCCTAATGGTGGAGGTTTTGACTAAGGAAATGATGGTGATAACATATCTTGAAGAATTATTCTGAGTTTGCAAGATTTGGGATGAAAAGTATGACCGTACTATCAGTATGCTGTTGTGAAGTAAAGAATTTTTTCTCAGTAAATGTCTATAAAATTCTTTTATGAAAAATAGATCTGGAATAATGGGAGTTTACAGAATCTAACCAAATCAAGTTTTACAGTGTGGTTGGCACAGGATTTACCGGGACTGGGAGGTTAACAAGTACATAAAAATTGCCTTAGTGGCCCAGTCTTATTCTCTGTATGTTCCATATAAATATAGACTTTATTTTTACTGAATTTGAATGAATGATCTCATACCTTTCAGTGATGGACATCATTGGTTTGATGCCGTTGATTCTCCTCATATTGAACGTAAACATCCAGCTTCAATGATTTAAACAAACCTGGGGCTTGTGCCCCTCTTGTTTGTGGCTTGAATGCATCTGGAGTCAAAGAGCGTCAATCAGAGCTGCTGTTGGCCTCTTCCAGAGGACTCCTTACCTTGGGAGAATGTGCTCCAGCTCAGCTGTCCTCACCGCACCTGGGCTGGCTGCAGTAAGAGGCAGCGGGTTTGCATGTTGAGGAAGGATTATCTTGTGTTTAACACACTGACACCTAAGAGAGGAGAGAGTTCCGTTTTAAAATAGCAGAGCACCTCAGGGTACATGTCATGGGTTTCTATATATTCCCTGGCTTTGCTGGAAGGAACACACACGGGAGCTCTTTGCCAACATGCAGTTTTACACATCTCCCAGTGAACTCCGATTCCCGCACACAGCCTAGCGCTTGGGGACTGCGGAGAGAGTTGTGATATTTTCTGGGGGATTTGGATTGGATTAGATTTCTCAAGTCATATGGGGGCCTTGCTAGGCCATGTTATAAATATGGCTTATAAATTGTCATTTAGGAAAATGTTGACTCTACTGCCTCCTACCCTTCTCTTTTTAGAAGTGTGTCTTGAAGGTGTTTCGCAATGTAGTTTGTGGAGTGTTTGGGGGGACTATGACAAAGCAAAGTGTTTCTCAAGTGTGGGAAAGGGATGAACAAGGTGTGTTTCGGAATCCTTGAGCAATTTCCCTGTTTAGAGGGGCACTGTTGCGTGAGTTGGGAATTTACAAGTCTTGGAGGGCTTAAAAAGCAACATTTACAGCCTACGAGGGAGTGAGAGACAGTTATTGTGGCAGTGTAAAAACATTGTAAGCCTATGGGTCAGATGATGGCCTTTCCATGAGGGTGTGCTCCTGTCTGTAAGAGCAGAAAGACACAGTCTTGTCCTGAGGGTGCTCCTTGCCCCCCAGGAACTGGAATCCTCAAAGCAAGCTGCTCATATTAAAGTGGTGTAATCATCACTCTGTTTACAAAAACAGCAAATGCTGACCAAACTGTAAATTTTCTATCATTTAACCAGCCAGACATGTTTTTTCCTCTTTCTCTAACTGTTGGGTTACTACCACATTAGCTGTTACTGCTTGACATCAAATTTAATAGCATAGTTTGTATTTTTAAATACTTTCTCTTGTTATGATGCCTCTCTATCCTCTCCTTTCCTCATAGAAAACATGGCAGAGAAGTTTAAGAAATTCTCTCAGATTACCCCATTTATTTTCTGAAAAAGTATGTATTATTTTTAGTGCCATTTAAACTCTTTTTTCCCTTCTTTTCTTATTTTTAAGAGACATATTGCTGCTCTTTTGCCCTTTCCCAGCTGTCTGGAGTATTTTTAAAAAAATAGTTCAAGGGGACATTGCAGACTTGTTAAATCTGAATTTTGGCAGAAAATTTTAAACTTTTGCTATAGCACTTCAAAGTTAGAAGGAACTAGAGTTTGAAAATTGATGCAGATATAAGATGGCATATTTAATGACAGATGTATCTATAGAAACCTGTTAAGATGCAGATTATCCCCCTGGGGAGGGGAGATCAAAACTGCCAATCTATAAAATATACTTGTTAGGGGAAGGCATGGAATCTATCTCTGCGAGCACTTTGATTGCAGGGGACAGTGTAGCAGCATGTGGCATCATAACCTAAGAGCAGACAAATCAGCTTGATGACTTTCAAAGCCAAGAATACTGCTGGAGGCAAGGGTACTCCAGTCTAGAAGAAATTAAAACATATAGAGACTGTTATTAATTCCAGATCTATTTTTGTGTAGTCAAATCTGTATGCAAATCCTTAGCATCTCATTTTGGCAGATTAATCTAAAAGTGAAGAGCGGTATGTGAAGGGAATGTAATGATAAAACACCAGAGATGAGCAATATTGCAGGGGAAAAGATGTAAGCTGTGTACTTGATGTGAGGGGCTCTTTGTGAAGAGAAGGAAATAATTCTGCTTATTTGCTTATTTTATTATTTTATGAGGAAACAACACTCTTCTTTCTCTTTTTTCTTCACATCTCCCCCCCCCAAATTAAGGTGTCCTTTCAGAATGGAAATGTATGACCCAGCATTGTGTTTCAAATGTTTCTCCTGTAGTTTAACATTCTGGAGGTAATAATTCAAATAACTATGATTTTTATTTTTCAAAATACTAATCTGATGTCTCATTTTAGATATTATGCTGGGAGTGAAAATAACTGCATGCAAAAAAAAAAAAAAATCAAATTACAAAACAGATACTAGAAAAGATTGTTTTGTCCGTGCGGCTGATGACCACTAGGAATGTGAAGGCTGCACAACAGTGTAGAGACCAGTAACAGATTGTGAGATCAGACGCGGGAGCAGTCGTTGCTTTCCAGTGCCTGTTCTTGTGTGTGCTATGAGGGGCAGGGTGTGGCGTAGTGTGATGGAAGCAGTTTGGAAAGACTACATCTCATCCCAGCTATCTCTTAACTTGTGAGCACCTCTGAGCTGAGAGTTTGTGCTGCCGTCCCTCTGTAGGTGCCCAGCACAGGCTGGTGCTTGCAGAGATGCACCCAAGTAACAGCATCATTTCTCCTTGCTGCTGCAGTTGAAGAAAAGACTCTGAAATAGATACATCTGTAGTTTCTGCTATCAATTCTTGGCTCCACTCAAGTTATTTGGAGTGCTCAGAGGGTACTTTTATGTGAGCAAGTAGGTCAGCCCAGTAGGAGCAGATCAGCAGGTAAAACCTTGGTGCCAAGTTCTCTGTGTTTGCTCCGTGTACCCTTCACATTTTTCACTTTGGATAGGTTTGTTCTGATCCTCTGGCTCAAATGTTCCCAGTACTCAGATGGTACGAAGCCAAAAGACCATTTATTATTTCACACGCTTATGCTGCCATTAGGAGCTGGAGCACGGCTGGTGCACATTTGGAGCAGAGCTTCTGGTTTAACTTGAATGCACACCAGTCCCAACCTACAGCCTAAAATTACTTGGGGGAGATGGCAGAGTTGCTTCAAAATCACAATATGGCTCTGAATCAAAATGCTGCCTTCAGTGTAGCTGGAGGCTGGCAAAAGGAGGATTCCCCACCACAGAGCTTGAGGATAAAAGGGAAAAAACCAACCCAGCAACCTTAGTGGGACTGGGCCATAGTTCAGCCAGCAGGAATGTAGGTCACTGTACTGCTGTCCTGGCTGAAACAGGGTATGCCCTCACAAAAAGGGAAGCATCAACAAAATGAAATTAAATGAGATAAAAATCCTTCCTCTCATTGCTGTGGATTTTGTCCATTATTGGCACATGCCATTAAAACTGTAATATAAATAGTTTGTCTGTCAGTATGGGTGTCACTGGTGTGTGGCCACTGACATGCCCTAGTTCTGCCGAGACCTCCTGGCAGGATGAAGGTGAGGTGCAGCTTGCAGGCATTATTTCTGATTCCATCTTCCCATGGGCCCAGAGGGGAACTGGGAACTGTGGCTGTGCTGCAGTGACACCATGTCCCCAGAAAGCTAGAGCGCATTCAAAAACGTGTTTGCACAGGTAAGATTACAGACTGAAGAAGTTTTCCATGTTTAATAAGTGAAATTTACCATTTAAAACAAAAGAAGAGGATGATCAGGCATTAAACATCTCTTTATTTTGTTGAGGTAAATAGCTGGTTTGCAGCATCTACTTGGGTCAGACTCAATTCTGAGGTTTTCTGAGGTGCTTTAGACCATACTTTCCTGACCATTATTGAAAAGTAAATGGTAGTGCTGTTTCTGGTCACTGTAGAGGAACCTTCCAACCTAAGCTTACAACTAAATCAGGAGATGTTCTCTCTATAATACAAACTAAGTACAGAATTTCTTTCAGCTGTATAGGTGCGCACAGCTGCACAGGGTTGCACTGTGCTTTCTAACTGGCAGTGGTGTCCCCTGTCATGCTCCTGGTAAGGCAGAGCTTCTCTCCAACCTCTTCCTTCTCTTTGGTGCAAGCCCGCCTCCTCCTCTTTTAAACCGTGTCACACGCTGTATGTTCCTTGGAACAGGAATGGGTTTTATCTTTGTGTCTTGATGAAGGCTGAATGCACAGTTACGTATAAACAGGATCAATTTTTATCTCATTTTTGGCCCACAGAATTAGGTCTACGAAGGAAGTGTGTGCAGGGTGTTTATTGATGCTGTTCTGTGTTTCTGTATGTTTGACAAATGGGGCTGCTTTTTCCCCTTGTAAGCAGATTAAGAAGTACAATGGAATGTAAGCAGAAGTGGTGGTATGTAATGTCATTATTATCTGCACATGAACTCTAGAATTTATTATTTTGCTGTACCTGATCTTGCTCCTGGCTTTGCTTTTATGAAAAAATGTAACTTGTATAAACTCTTTTATAGGAGGAGTAACAAATACTGCACAATATCAAAATAGACTCATGGTCTATGATCCTAAGCAGGTGAGTATCTGTGTTATATATGTTTTGTTTTGCTTCAAACAGGTCTCTTGGCAAATGCATACAAGGATTTTGTAAGGCTAAATGCACTGACCATTTGAATTAGTGGTGTTTTAAATTCACTTTGTACTGATGTGTGAGTTTAGCAGAGTAATGGAGACCCTGACAACTTATTATGTTTTTTAAGCCTGTAGGAATAAGAAACAGATTAAATACAGAAATGTGCTTTAAATCCTTTGTATTTATCAGTATTTATTTTGCTTGTTCTTTTTTTTTTTTTTTTTGTAATTCAGCAGCTCTGGGCAATGTATACTCAAAGCCAGTGTCCCAAAACTGCTTCTTGTCACTGGTGTTTCTGCTTTGAATTGCATATATGGGCCTTTTTGTTTCCTGCATACTTTGAGAACTGTACTACCTGGCCATGACTTACTCTGCTGACTGCAAGGGTGCCTATCATTTCATTACCCAAGCACCTAAAATATCTTTTAGGGATTATTTCATACATTATGTATGTGTTTTGATTAGGTTAGCACGGCTCAGTAACCATTTCAGAGGGTTAGGGCATGGTTATGCCCTCTTGCTTGTATTAGGAATTAAAAGTCCTAAGCTTGCAATCAGAGGTGCATAGCCTGATTTACACCCACGTGGAAGAGTATTGACTTTTCTGATTGTAGGATAGGGGCTTTGATTGCTGTATTTGGAACAAAATTGTGCTGGGAGATACTTCTATGTGGTTCCCAATGACTTTTTAAAGCATAGCACATACGGGGCCTGAAGCAGAAAGCAGGAGATGACACACCTGCCTCATTCTTTTCAAGGTGCAGTTTTATCATTGACTGTACAAATGCTCACTGTCCTAAATCCAAGTAGCAATTACAGGCAGCAATCTTACTTAGCTTGTGAGGGGGACACGTATTTGGATACCATGTCTCTATTGTGTACCTTTCACTTTGATTCTTCACTTGCTGACGCGAAAGTTGCACCCCGGAATACGGGTGGTGGGGCTGCCTCAGTGCGCCGTGCTGACGGCGAGGAACGCGGCCTGGCGTGTGAAGAGTTACAGAGGAATTGTGCACTTGCATTCTTCAAACGAGGTCTGCTTCGTGTTTGTACACACAAGCTCTTTTTAAAAATTCTGCTGGCATATTGTTTACGGTGGGTACTGGAAACCATCACATCTGCTTGCATCTCGCACGGAATCTCAATAGCTCTATCACGGAGCCCCAGCGCCTGCTCCTGCGCGAGGCCTTTGTGGCGAGTCGATAATGCCTGCCATCTGCCACCGAGCACACAGCTACCTGCCAACAAGCCGGCTGGGCTGACCTCTGCTTCCCCACCACTGATTAGTATTCACACACCAGCTTATTAGAAATGACCCCGCCAGGCCCCTCTGTTTCGCTGCCTTTGCAGCGCTTTGAGGCTCACCTGGCAGGCACTGCAGTGGAGGAAGCTAAAGATATAATCAGGGGATGCAGGCAGGCTTTGCAAAGCAGATGGTGTCTATAGTCTGGTGTTAAGAGACTGGACTACTAATGCAAACATTAATGCCTAATATTCAACTATTACACATTGAAATGTATAGCTATATATTGTGGAGGTTAAAAGGCAGAAGGCTTAGAGGCTCTCGAGTTGTTGCACATGTATCACAAAAAATTTCCTCACAGATTTTTAACTTCCTCCACTTAAATTAAACTTATCCATTGCCAGGTTGTTTGATTTGGTAGGCATAGCAGGAACAATTGTTTTCTCAGGTATAAAATACTGTGCTTTAATCCCTTGTCTTCCGTGTCTTCTTCTCTCTCCCCCCTAAACAGGTAAAATTCTTGAATATTGTTAATGAGTAAGAAAAATATGCAAAAAGTTGTAGCTTTGTAAGTTCCCTCAAATAAAGGGTTGATATTAAACCAAATACATGAATCATTTGAGAAGATTCTTTAGGAAATTATTTTTCCTGTTGCTTCATTCCCCAAGGATAAGATCAAATGAGCTTCTGAATAACGAAAGGCAGAAGAATCTCTCTTCTCTCATAACAGAGCTCACTGGTACAGATAATTTTAGCACTATATACAAAGGAGACATCTAATAGTCTGGTTTAAGGAGAATTTGCTACTGAGTTGTAAAGAAAAAAAAAAAGACCTTTGAAACCTGATGAGCTAGACAAAAAAAAGTACAGAGCAAGAAATTAATGAACTTAAATGTGAGAACTGTAAACCACGTGTTGAAAGTCCAGTATCCTTAGTCAGTGTTATCACTGACACACGTCTAGCATATGAACAGAACAAGTATATGCACTTGTGATTTCTGACCAAGGGTAAGAAGAAACCAGTAGCATGTTACTGTTTATTGCACTACCAATATAGGTGTGGCTTTGAGCAGTGCTTAGAAAAGCTCTTTCTCTTTCCAGAATAAGTGGTTGAGCCGTAGCCCGATGCTGCAGAGGAGAGTGTATCACTCCATGGCTGCTGTCCAAAGGAAGCTTTATGTGTTAGGTGGGAATGACCTCGACTACAACAACGATCGGATCCTGGTCCGTCACATAGACTCCTACAGCATAGACGCCGACCAGTGGACCCGTTGCAGCTTCAACATGCTGACAGGTGAGCATTGTACAAAAGGGGAACTCACTATTGTTGAACTGAAACATCTTTTCCCTTTAGATGCCTTTAGTATGTGGAACTCCATGACTTTGCTACAATTGCTTCCAATTTAGCTTCAACTGTCAACCAAGAAGACACTTTTGATTACAGTTCTGGCATTCAGTGGTCTACAAAACATTTAATTTTAAAGAAGGTGCAGATAAATTTTATTTAATTAAGCAGTCAAAAATAATTTGTTGTAATATTACCAGTACAGTTTTTTGATTCTCGAAAAGCTTGCCTGTGGTATTGGTTTAGCTCCCTGTTTGAGTATACAGGAGACTGATGTGTCTTTATCATGATAACATTTTGTAGTGGTTTCTGCTGCCATTATAGGGCAAAGCTTTCACTGAAATCTGTTAACTCTCACTTATTTCTAAACAGCATCGTCTTAATAAATTACCCAAGAAGAGGTGTTCTTGTTGGAATTCCGTCAAGTCAGAAGTGAATTGAGCACTTATTTAACTGCAGGATCTGTAAAGTTCTTCTTGACTTATTAGGAAGAGCTTACAGCTTGAACTTGCAAAGCGCTGCAGCTCACTGTCCCTGCCACCCAGTCCACCAAAGTTCACCTCCACCTGATACAACTCCCAGATGTAGTATCCCCTTGAATCCCAGGGAGAGACATAGAATCAAAGAATGGTTTGGGTTGGGAGGGACCTTAAAGATCATCTAGTTCCAACCCCCTGCCATGGGCAGGGACACCTCCCACTAGACCCAGGTTGCTCAAAGCCGCATCCAGCCTGGCCTTGAGCACTTGCTGGGACTGGGCATCCACAGCTTCTCTGGGCAGCCTCACCAGCCTCAGAGTAAAGACTTTCTTCCTAATATGTAATCTAAACCTACTCACTTCCAACTTGAAGCCATTACCCCTTGTCCTATCACTACATGCCCTTTTGAAAAGTCCCTCTCCAGCTTTCTGGTAGGCTCTCTCCTGGTACTGGAAGGCCACAATTAGGTCACACTGAAGCCTTCTCTTCTTCAGGCTGAACAAACCCCAATTCTCTCAGCCTTTCATTGTAGGAGAGGTGCTCCATCCCTATATTCAACTTGGTGGCCTCCTCTGGACTCACTCCAACAGGTCACTGTCCTTCCTGTACTGAGGTCCCCAGAGCTGGACACAGCACTCCACGTGGGGTCTCACCACAGTGGAGCAGAGGGGCAGAATCATCTCCCCGAACCTGCTGGCCATGCTTCAAGACAGGCATTTGACACATTCTTAGAGTAGCACCAACAGTAAGATGGTCAAGTCAGGCCATCAGAGTACTTGATGGACACTAGGAAGAGAGGCATAGATTAAAAAGGAATTACATGTGGCCAAACAGAACTAGTTTTTCACGCTTCTTTTCCTCACTAGTTAATTATTTTATTATCTGGAAGAACTGACAGCCTTTGAGAAGGACGTAATCTGATTTGCAACTGCAAAACCCTGGCGCGGCAGGCATTCTCCTCATTCTGGAGCTGACCCTGTCCCACTAAATGCTGTGAGGCAGCCTCCTCTCCACTGCCTGCAAGTTGTTTCCATAACCTGCACCTTAAGAAGCTGTCTAAGCCTTTCTTTCTGTCAGTGCAGCTGGCAGTAAATGTGCCTGGTGAACTGTATAGTGCAGATTTTTTTAAGGCTGTATTTTTCCTTCGAAACTCCCAAACTTGTTCGGAGACCGTTGCTATGGGGATGAACTTGCGCAGCAGCTCCTGCGATTTTCACTGTACTTGTACCTGGAGGAGCGGGGCTGAACAGGTGTGGGCAGCACGCGAGAGGCACTCGGCGCTCTCAGTCTCTGTGGCTGTTTGGATGTTCATGTCTGAGAGGCAGGTGGGGACTGTGCCTGTCACCTGTGACACACGTGAGGAGGGAGCAGATGGTCCCCTGCACAGCCACATTATTGCTCATCTGGGCAGTCTCTGGGCAGCACCGGGTGAGGCTCCTGCGGAGAGCGAGGAACTGCTCTCACGCCTCACCTTTGCTCCAACTTGTCTTGGGAATTCTGAAACAGTCAAGTTACTGCCAGGAGTGTTTGCATCCCATTGCAGAACTCCAGCACTTGGTGTTAAAAGGGTTAATTAAACACTGAAAGTGGTTTCTATTTCCTTCTTTGCTTTAGGTCAAAATGAGTCTGGAGTTGCTGTCCACAATGGTAGAATATATTTAGTTGGTGGCTATTCAATTTGGACAAATGAGCCTTTGGCATGTATCCAGGTGAGCGGTTTAGGTTTCTTTTAAAGTCTTTTCCAATAATTTTGCAAGGATAAGTTTTTCACAGCTGTTATTAAAAAAGGAAAATACATGTGAAGTGGAGAGATTAAGGATATCTCTTATGCAGCCACTGAACCTGCATAAACAGAGGAAACACTGTAGACATTAAAAGTGTTTCCAGATGAGCCAATAGATGCAATTCCTCTAGGATATTCCAGTAAACCAGGGTTGAATTGTCTTTCCTTTGGCAAGGTTTGGATAAAATAATGTGTATATATTCAGAGGATACACAATCAAGTTCAAAACTAAAAGGGTTGCAGAAATGGATGACGGGGCTAAGAATTTTTCAGCCCATATTGTGATTTTTCTTTTCTTTCCAAGTTGTGTTTCTGAAGGGCAGCCAGAGTTAACGAGTTGTTCACTGACCAAGTGCAGTCAGCCTGTGACCTGCCCTATTGCTTACTGCTTTAAAGGTTCAATGGAAGTGTTTTGATCCCTGCTCTAGGCAATAGGTTGTCCAACAAACTCTTCTGCTTTCCCGTCTTTTATAAAAGCAGTTCACCCACAGATCCATGGCTTTCAGGTGTTTTGGTACAGAAATTAGGAATTCTTATCTTTCTGCATGTTTCCGAGTGAAGCAGTTCTGCATCACAGCCATTGCTTTGTGACCAGCTGGGCAATTACAGACAGAAACTGTTGTTTATATCTCAGTTTCTGCACTTTTGCTGATAAACAACATTTTCATTAGCTTCCAACTTTTTGGATTTTAGAATTTCACCTCCAAACTGTCCCATAAGACTAGAAGTTAGGCTTAGCATAAGAAGGGAGTATATTAGGTTGCCAAGGTGCTGGTCTTATAATGAACACTTCGTAGCATGAATTTATAAAGAGTAGATCATGCAAGATAAACAGTTAAAAACATGTTCTGGTCATTAGTATAATTGTGTTTTAGCAAATTGTTGGATACCATACCTAAAAATTTATTGGAAAAAGTAATTCAGGCTGGCTTGGATATAGCTGACATATAATGCTTAGATGGAGTAATAGCACAGTATAGAGGAAGCAGCTGTGCTCCACCAGTGGCCTCGTTTATAATCAACAGGTACTTTGCACTATTGCACCTGGGTTTAAATACAGCTTAGTGACAAGCAAAAATGATCCTGGGATCTTGCCTTCTTAAATGGACATTTGTCCACGTCCCCAGACTGGTCGTGAACTGGCAGCCTGCCTGACACAGTCCCCACATAAAAGGAAAAAGAAATACAATGAGTGATTTGGCAGAGCTGTGTGCGCTGCCCCTCCTCAGCTGTTGGCAGTGTGCCTGGCTTTAACCAGCAAAACTAGCCCTTTTATCTTCCAGCTGAGGAAAACTGAGGTTGCTCTCTCCTTTGGAAGAAAAAATTCCACTTTTTTCAAATACCTTTACTTACTTAAAGTCAGTCATGTATTTGGCATTCCCATCTTCCGTAGAGCTTCTATGCCCCCTGTATAACTTGGAGCTGACAAATGATTTGTGCTCTGTGCTAACAGGAGCTCTTCTATGCAGAGTAACCCACTCGCACGGCTGCACCTTCTCCTGCCAGGAAGCAGGATCCAGTGTCACTGTTTGCTCCCAAGCGCCAGTGCACTCAGGTTTTGGTTTGGATGATGAGAACAGCAAATGGATCACCAGATCCATAAATAATCTGAAACTATCTTTCCACTCGAATTAATAATAAATACATGAGGTGGGTGCTGGCAAATTTGTTTCAGCTTTCTTCTGTGATTCCAAAAATATTTTGTATGATTTGCCATGCAGGTGCTGGATGTTAGCAAGGAGGGGAAGGAAGAGGTATTCTATGGGCCTACACTCCCCTTTGCCTCCAATGGAATAGCAGCCTGCTTTCTTCCAGCTCCTTATTTCACGTGCCCCAACCTTCAGACTCTGCAAGTGCCTCACCACAGGATCGGCACAATGTGACACATTCCTTGCGCTTCACAGAATCAGAAGTGGAGGCGGAAAACATCAAACCCTGTGAATAGAAGGGTTCCTCTGGGTCAGTGAGAAGAATCAATCCACTTGGGCTGCTGCTTTACCATCACACATTTGTCTTAAAGTCGGATCACAGCAGGCAGGAAGGAAGCTACAAAACCTGTGTGCGGTTTCTCTCCTCGGCCTCAGATGTCGAAGCAGATACATGAGAGCGTTGTGCATTTCTGCTGGTGACTACTTGCTACGTGTCTTCTTCATTTCCTTATGCAACTTTGTCAGGCATTGTGGATGCTCTCAGCTCTTCCTGGACTGCTGCTCTTTGGAATTTGCACATTCAGTTGTTCACCAGTGGCGCTTTCAAAGACGATAAAAAAAGCTCTGTTTATGTTGACAAAGATGATATAATACTGTGCTAATTATGCAACTTACTCGATACCTTTGGCAAAAAGAATAACAAATGTGTTGACTTCCAATTCCGAACTCCATCGTTTACAGTTTCTCATTTAATAATACTTCATTTGAAATTTAAATACTTCAAAACAGATTAAAACAAAAATAAAAAACAAACAAGCCCTATAGGATATGAGGAACAGATAAAAATTGTCTCAGCTGAAAGGCAAAGAAAATGAAGCCTCATGGTTAAACTCAAGTCCGAACTGAATGTGTTTGTCTGAGAATCTAAAGATTGTTTGGGATGTCATTTACCAAGGTCTACTACCAAATAAATGTTACCTTCTGTCATATGATCAATTCTTCCTGACAGCTGCAGTCTTTTAATGGTGGAGATCAGCCTCTTTACTGTATAATTAAAATGTGCCATTTACTTAATATTTTTAATATCCAGTTTGCAAGGGGTCACCACATTTACAATTATCAGTGAACAGTCTCATTTTGTCCAACATATGGTCCCACAAATCACTGGTCTCCAGAGGCTAAACAGGTGTAGAACAATGTCAATATTTATTTATTTATTCTTTCAGTTTATATAGTGTGTATCCATTCCATTCTCCAGGCATATGCCAGCTCACAGCAAATACTCTAACCTGGTATATTTTGGCTTTGCTTGGCTACTGCAGGCCCTGTCTCTTATCTCTGTGTTTTATTTACATATTGAACAAAAATGTCAATGTTTGTAAATATTAACCAAGCATGTAATTAAATCTTTCTCTGTTTCTGATTTATGGATACTCTGCACTTCTCTGCCTTACCTACTGATCAGCTCCCTGCCCCTGTGCTGCCTGAACAGATCTATCAAATTCCTGCTGATGCTCCTGCTAATGCCACATGTGGAATACACTGCAGCAGTAGCCTGCGCCTGCTGGACGGGAACAGGTTTGACTTCATCCAGTGAGCATTGCTTTAGAATCAAAAACATCTTTTAACTTTTAAGGGTCTGGTTACACAGAGGTAACTTTATTACCATTTCTGTCTCTCACTGGGCAGTGTACTGGTGGAACATCACCTTTCCTTTTCCATACTTCTCAGGTTAGAATGTTTTATGGTTGTTTGTGGTTGTTTTTGTTTGTTTGTTTGTTTGTTTTTTGGTTTGGTTTGGTTTTTTGCTGAGCTTTCTCACTCTTGTTGCCTTGAGCAGAGCTGCAGCTGCACAGTCGTTGCCTGGCACACTGACTCGAGTTGCTAACACCATCTCCCTCTGTGCACCAAGCACACCTATATCCAGGCAGGACTTTTCTCTATGCTGCACGGATGGATATGCTGCACATCAAAACATATTTTAATTTCTTGTTTTAATTTGTTTGATCCCCTGGAAATCTGCATGCAAGGGACAGCTCTCTGAACAGGCCATTTACAGAAATTGTTTGCCTGTGTGGGCTGCAGGGCCCAAGCCTTGCAAGTATTCAAACTTTGACCTAGGTACGGTTTTCAGGGACACAAACAGAGTACACGTCTTATTTTCAAGAGGAGAGTGGCTAAAATAATCAAAACGTGTGCAGGGGCTTTGAGTCTAATCCTGGAGGTACCACACCAGGTGAGCAATCAGCTTTTTTTCCAGAGGCAGAACTGATGTTTACTTCCTGTTTGTAAAGCCCAGTGCACTTCTGGACAATTGTGCAAAGTGTGTTTTCTATGTCTCAGCTTAGTTTGGAGGCTTTTATTCCTGGGTCTCATAGCTTACCACAGCTGTAGCTATGCAATCATTTCTAAGCTGCTGCTTCTGGAGAGCAAGGGGAGGGATTAGGATGGATCAGGATGACTGCTGAGCAGCGGCAGAAAGTGGCAGCAGTGGCCTGGGTTTGAGAAGCAGAGGGGGGCAGCTTCCTTATGCAAAGCAGCATGTGCCTCTTGGTTTGAGGTTTGAAAGGCAAGAAAGTTATTTATCATGTTTGTTCTGCCCTTTAGACACTTTTACTGCTCTGGTTGTTATCACCAATTGTCTGCACTGTGAATGGCAGTTTTAAACAGCTGTGCAATTGCATTATATTGGTTAGGGGTACCTCTGCCACAGAGCCTCAGGACAACACATATGCTCCTGTTACTGTCAGGATTCTGCTCTGGCTCTTAATCATCAGGCTCCACTGATTACAGAGGTCTTTCACAGCAGCCTCTTAGTCATTTAAGTTTTTGTGTCACACTTTCCTATCTGGGTCTTTCTGCTTTTGTTGCAGGACCTACAGGACAGATGGAGGGTGCTTTGCTGCACCTGAAGTCAGAAAATGCCTCATAGCCCTTGCCAGATGAGCAAAACCCAGTTAATTATTGCCAGGTAAGAAAAGAGAACAGTGTGGATGCAAGAGCCGACAGAGAGCACCTTGCTGTGGCTGAGGGGTCTCATCTGGAAGGAGTGAGGATGGGAAAGCAAGGCTGGCTTCACCTGCCACCTGCAGCTGTGCAGGACTCCTGCGAAGGCTGCCTGGTGAGCTGAAGTTTCTGAATCACCATGTTCTTGCTCTGCCATCCTTCCATTGAGTGCCTCTGGCTGCTAAAACTGCCATGGTTGCAGAAGCCTGTGTGTGACCTCCTGATCCACCTGTGATGTTCTAAATTTTGTACCATTTTGGGCAAACATACAACTCTGAACCCAACCTTCATCCCTAATCAGCCTACTGGTTTTGGTACATACCTCTGACACACAGTTTAGCTCAGCTTTTCCATACAGCCTTAAAGCTGTCCAGAACAAGAATACTATTTCCATGCTTGCTGGTTCTGTTGCCAGGGTCTGATCATCACAGTGTGAGAGCAGATGCCAACACAAGTCATTTATCCAGCTGGGAGTGTGCAAGGCAAGGGAACAAGCTGCAACCAGTGAGAACTCACTACAGCTTCAGGGAAAGAGGTGTTCTTACCAGTGAATCATGCAGCAGCAGTCACTGAGTGCTTGGAAGAGAGTGCAGTTCTGTGCCCTGAACTCCTTAGATTTATGCATTAAAGCTACTTACATCTGCAGCTAAGACTTTTGGGCCACAAGGTCTTAAAGACCTGTACTGACGAGCCATTCTTTGATCTTTTTCAGGCCACTCCCATAAAGAGTAATATTCCACCCTTTATATAGCTTTAATTAAAGTATATAATTTAAAGTATATATACTTTACTTTTGAGTCCTAAAATGTGTTATCAGCTCTTAGCTATAAATAACCACAAGGGAATCAGCTGCTTTGTGCTTTTAATCCAAAAAATACCAGATTTTCACAAGCAGCAGCAGCACCAACAGCCTCTTCTGCCACTTTGGTGTCTCTTGAGCATTTCACACCCAAGCGCTGACTAAAGAAACACTCACATGTTATGAGCCAGTGTGCAGCAGTTCTGCTTCTGTACAGTAATGTTTTTGTAATCCTTCGATTTCTAGTTGTGGCTTACGATTTTCATCTTAGTTTAGCAGCTTTTGGGCCAAGTTCCTGACTTGCAGAAGAGCTGAAACTTCTGTAACTCTTTTTCATCTAAATTTTGCCTTCCCCAGTTACCCTCCCCCAAACCTGCACAGACATTTAGTACATCAGTTGCAGAATCGTGGAGAAATAGATAATTGAATATTCACACATGCAGAAACAACCCAGGCAGAATGAGGAACAATGTGGAAACAAGCGCGAAAAGAGGCGGCATCTGTTTATTGAAAATTAGAATGTAGAATAAATTAAGAGGGCAAGGTTAAAACACTTCATCTGCAGGCAGAGTTTGTAGGGGAGGAAGACTGCAGGAAGTTTAGCACACAGACCATATATAAAGGACTTATGCTGTTCTATTTTTGCAAAATGAGTTGTTCCCCCCCACCCCCCAAGGACTATATATTTGGTTATAAAGGGATAAAGTGTCCACATAAAGAATGGTTTTCCAATAGAGATGATTATATATAGCTGTTTCACAGTAATGCCAGAATTAAAATGCTTAAAATGTTAATGTTGCAGTGCTTCAAGTACTGAAGAACAGAGTAAGTATTTTTAGCAATACCCTCAATTCATGTAAGCAAATGCTGTGCTAATTTTTCCACCAGTGCCTATGCAGGTCATGCTGGGCCTTTCTAAAACAAATAATGAATTTAGCAAATTTGTATTTTTAATGCCTGTTTTGGTGTCATTCTGCAAGGAGAGGAGTAGAGCCAAGATAGTGTTTGATGGACTGACAGACAAAGGCAGTGAATTTGGTTGTAATGTGGAATCACTCTGCTGGCATTTCCAAAGGCCTGTAAAGATACCACATCTACAAATAGAGGATCTGAGCTTTTACTTTTTTTGTTGTTGTTCTGTACATAACTTTGCACTTTGTACATTAAGCTTGCAAAAGGTTTACCACTTTAAAGCTGCTCAAGTAGACAAAAGCCATATCCTAGTCATTCATCATAAAACAAGCTTAATTATTCTAGGACATATTGACACTGCATCAGATTTTTAATCTTCAACATAATTTTATAACCATTGCTAACAGATGGGCTGATTACACTGAATTTGAGTTTTAAGTAATAGTTAAAAATTCTAAAATATGATTAAATTGGTAATACACATTGCATACATAATTTTCAAAAAGCTACTGAAAGAAGGAAAACCAGCATGCAATAAAATCTCTTTTTTGTTTCCTGAGGGAAATACATTGCACTTAAGTGCAGAGTTATCAAAGTTCCTTAGATGACCGAGCAGTTTATGCTCCTCTTCTGTTCAATTACACCAGGTAACACAGGACCTTATTCTTTCCATAGATCTGCTGCTCTATTCCAGCACAAAAGGTGTGAATTTTTCTATTTCAGAAGCTCTTTTTTTTTTGAAACAAGTACCCCCTCCTTTTTTTTTTCATTGAAAATGAAAGCAAAGAGTAATTTAAATTACCATGTTTCTGCTCTTCAATAACAATAAAAAAATGTAAAATTCTTATGAAATAGAGGGACAGCTTTGTTGGACTAAAGAAAGTCACATGTGAATTCTGAACAGAAGGTATTTTCTTCATGTTATCTTGCTAAGGTTACTAAAGGAAAGATAAGCCAGACTTCCCTCTGCCTGCCATTGTTCATCATGTGCTGGACATCTGTTTCATATCACAAGGATGATAATGGGTCAGAGGTGATTGGTATCCTGAATTCTGGAATAGGGGAAATATAAAGACGAAATACTGTCTATTTAGATCTCAATTCTATACATTGCAGAAAAAAAAGGGTGCTTAGTATATATACACACATAGTCCTCGTATCCTGGAACAGTCCTCTGGCCAACGAGATCAGCACAGAAAATCCTAGCAAGGCTCATGACAGCTGTATTTCAGACAGGTCTCTCGTCACCAGTATTAGCATGTACAAAAGAAAGGACACTCTGGTCACAGACTGGGCACCACATTTGGGGCAAGAAGCTTACTAAATTTAAAAATTTTGTTTAAACTCCACTAACATTGATTCTGTAGTTATGAGTAATTGATTAAGATCTCTGCTAGTTTTCGCTGGGGTGGAGTTAATTTTCTTCACGGTGGCTGGTAGGGGGCTGTGTTTTGATTTGTACTGAACACAGGTTTGATAATATAGAGATGCTTTTGTCATCACTGAACAGGGCTTACACAGAGCCAAGGGCTTCTCTGCTTCTTGTACTGCCACACTGGGGAGGAGGCTGGGGGTGCATGGGAGGTTGGGAGGAGACACAGCTGGGACAGGTGACCGCAGCTGACCAACAGGACATTCCAGACCATGTGACATCATGCTCAGTACATAAAGTGGGGGGAAGAAGGAAGAAGGAGGGGGGACATTTGGAGTGATGGCATTTGTCTTCCCAAGTTACGTGTTATACCGTTACCCGTGATGGGGCTCTGCTTTCCTGGAGATGGCTGAACACCTGCCTGCCCACGGGAAGTAGTGAATTCATTCCTTGTTTTGCTTTATTTGCATGCCTTCCCTATTTATGGCTTTTGCCTTTCCCATTAAACTGTCTTTGTCTCAACCCAGGAGTTTTCTACCTTTTGCCCCTCCAATTCTCTCCCTGATCCCACTGGTGGGTGAGCAGCTGTGTGGGGCTCGGTTGCTGGCTGGGGTTAAACCATCACAACATTCAAGACAGCTAAATACTACCAACATTTCATTATACAGATGGGTTTGAATGATGAAATTCCTCTGAATTAGGTACTCTAGCTACACTTTTGTTTTCAGAATCTTTTCACCATCAGTTGCTGAATTTACAGCTGCAGGAAATGTCCGTCCATGCAAGCAGTGTTATTTTTAAACAACGTACTGAGAGATACCCTTACCATCCTATAAGTAAAATGCTGTCCTAGTGCTACAAAAATGCAGGCCAAAGAGCCTACAAAAGCTGAAATCAGGCTGTCATTTTATGGCGATGCTTCAGACGAAAACTGTGGCAGCACAAAGCTGTCTGGAGTTGGATCTTGTTGGAGTGGTGGGTGACCTGTTAGCAGTCACGGTCACCTGCAGCATGGCTGTGGCACAACAGGTCAGACTTGTACCTCAGACCAACGCAGCCTCTAACACTGCCATGCACCCAACACTGCTTTGCCTTTCAGCCTTTGCTAATGCTGAATGTTTCTGTGAGAGAACAGGCCCACGGTGAGCTCTGCCTTCTGCAGCAGCCTGTGTGGGCAGGCACCAGCTGAGAAGAGGATGACGGGAGCACGCAGGCAGGGGTGGCAGCAGTGCTGTTGCTCCAAGCCTTGGAGAAGAGACAGAAGCCTGAATGAGCCGGGGAAAAGGAACAGAACTGCAGCAGTGTCCAGCTGTGCAAATGCCAGTAGTAAGATGGGTTGTTCTTTACAGGTAGTATTTGAATATCTAAGCAAATATATCAACAACATCTGTAAATCAGAGAATGGTTTGAGTTGCCTTTAAAGGTCACATAGTCCAACGCCCCTACAATGAGTAGCAATCTTCAAGTGAATGAGGTTGCTCAGAGCCTCATTTTACCTGACCTTCAATGTTTCCAGGGAGGGCGTGTCTACCACCTCTCTGAGCAACCTGACCCAGTGTTTCACCATCCTCATAATAAAAAAATTCTTCCATAGATCTAGTCTGAATCTACCCTCTTTTACTTTTAAACCGAACTGTTCAATGTAAAATAATATAGAAGGGTTTGACTTAAATAATGTTTATTGCCTTAAGCAGCCTTTATACAGACAGCATCTAATAAGACATAATATATATTTTTTTTCTTAGCTTTTAGGTTTTTTCTGTATTTTAGTTAAAATCAACATTTTCTTTGTTCCTCCTAACTGGTTTTGGACTGCTGTTTTGGTGTATGCTTGGTAGGTCAACATAAACTAGCACTCTGTAAGTCTTCCTCTCATTAATATTATTGGAACTATCAGTCACATCTGCAAACGTCCATACCAAATAAACAGACCAAACCAGATCGCCCATTTGGCAGTGGTTGATGACTGTGATGCAAAATGCCTTATTTCTGTTTGCATTAACTTTGTGACAGAGAAGAATGATAATTTCCAAACTGTTTAAATTAGTTTCTCATGTGCCAGGAGCTGCTGTGAATTTACATAAAGTCCTGTTGCTTTTTCAGAAACTTCCAACCACTACACATAGTATTAAATATGTCTTTAATAACCTACTAAACACATCATTAAATGCTTCATTGTAATATCTGTTCTATCCTTTAAAATCAGAGTTTTTACTTTCAGGAAGTAATTCTACAGTCAGACATCTGTTCTGGGATCTACTGTGTGGTAGGACTGAAATTTCGAAGGCATCTCAATAATTTCTCTTGGAGAGGGGTGTTTTTTATTTTTTTTTTTTTAAAGCTTTTCAGAAGCAGAATCCTCCTGGGATGAATAAAACTCTTCCCAGGTACATAAGCTTACGAGAAGCTACAATGCAAGTTCAATATGGCACTTTCATAATGAAAAGAACCTCCATGTTCTGCACTATTAAGTAGCCTAAAGAGGCTTTTAGTTACTGCATTATCTGAAGCACCGATAGCTGATTTAGGCAAGAAGATTATCTAGTTCGACTTGATAAGATTACTGTAACGAAAGGGAAGCTGCTCTGAACAAGATTTTAGGGATTTTTGCGAAGCTATTAGACACAAAAATAATTTTTCCTTCCCGTTAACATTGTAAAATTAAAACGTGAATAACTGTAAAAGTAAGAGCCTGCTCACCAGTGTTGCCATTAAGGGCAAAGCCACTCCCAAAGTCCAGTAAGCAGTTTCAGAAATTTTCAGAAAGCTTCAGATTATTGAGGGAAGTGAAAAGTGTGGATACCACAGCCATTAATGAAAGTTTCCTGAAAACTTTAGGGAAAAAAATGTAGAAAAAGTTACAGAGCTAGATCCACCCTGGAAAGACCCATAACACAGCAAAATATTTGAAAGATCCAACTTTCCCAGCAAACAGGAATAATTACTAGCCTATCATTAAATGATGAGTATTTTCATTAGTCCTCTCTTCTTTTTCCCTCCCACCTTTCACACCTAGTCTAAGTGGATAACTAATAGTGTCATGACTAATTGAAAGATCATGGGACCCCTGGAAACTATGGGTTAATTTTAAGAACATAGCATTGGAAAGGAAGAGAACAGGAAATCTGAACCTGCCTTTTGTTATATTACCCACAAAGAAAACAGAGAGGTTTTACATTGGAATATGAAATTCTGAAATGTTTTAATACAGGTGGAAGGTTAAGACAGCTATATACATTCTGTGCAACATAAACGTATTAAAAAAAAAGCTCTCTCTTTACACAAGCTTTAGCACACTGGCAAAACTCCTGGTGAATGCACTGAATTCAACAAGTTGAGTACTAGAGAGCACACGTTTTTCTCATTCTACTAAAATAATAAATTAGAAGTTACAAAATTATGATTTTCTTAAGAACAGACTGAATAGGATTTTCGAAAGTACACTATTAAGAGGGACAGGTCTCATTCAGTGTGACCTAAGTTGTGAAATTCTTTGAAATCCTGTCTTGTAGGTTGCAATACAGGCTCTGTTCATATAGATATTTGAATATGTAATAAATTAGCTTTCAATCTTTCTATTGCTATTCAACAGGATATTGAGTTACTCTTCAAATGCATGACAATAATAAAATACCACGGATTTTTTTTAAATTAATACAAAAATTGGGGGAAAAAACAACCACAAAAACTGATACATGTATTTCCATTGTAAAGATGAAGAACTTGTCTAGTGTGTCGTAGTCTGTAGTTTTAGGTACCAACAATGTCATAACGTCCAAGAGGGAAGGATTAATCACAAGCAAACTGCTGATCTGTCTCATTTTCCAGTTTTTGTATCTCATTTTGTCCAGCCTCTGCGAGGTAAGATAAGAGTCTTTTATAGGCTTCTCTGTTGGGGGGAAAAAATCAAAACACGTAATGTGTTACTGCAACAATCTCACACATGCTAGGAGTAAAAGTGTGTAATTCCCAAACACATTGTTTAGATAGTGGGATATTAAAACATGGTAACTTCCCCCCACCTATTCAACTGCTTTGTTTGCTATGAATCTTTAGCATGGCCAGATCGGAGGAAGAATAAGGATTGCACCGTTTATGGCTAGAAGTGTAGTGGAGCTGCTTAGAAGCCTGCTTTTTTAGTAAACTGCTGTGAAATAGAAGTTCTTCATTTTAAAACATGGAATTTCCAAGGCCTAGATGAGATTAGCATTCAGACTTGATGATGTCTGCTCTCTCATTTCTGCCTAAGCAATCCCTGTGACTCTCACCACAGCACAGTGATGTGAGCCTCTGGCACTTGGGTGCAGCCCAGCACTGACCCAGATTTAGACCACCATCCTCAACCAAGGACAATGACTGTTTTAAAATAAACCTGGAATTCAGAAGGGAACTGTCACTCAAGTGGATTTTCCAGAAGAGTGCATATGTGTTGATGAGACTTTTCACCTTAAGTTCATTCTAATACGCTCCAACCCAGACAAAGTAATTATTGTTAAAGTACTGCCTCTGACATTTAGGTCTTTTCTAATTATCTATTTTTGTCATGAAATATTAACTTGAACAAACAAAACTGCAGTTTTCATACTAGTTCCTTGCAATAACAACACTGGACATCACCACTATAAGCATTTGATGCAACTTCTGAACCTTACTTCTTTTATAGATATAGATTTTCACTTTAATGTCTACAGTAATTGCACTGACTATGTTAATATAATGTTATTTAGAGTCTGGGACTGAAGAGAGAAAATCAGGTGTTCTTGAAGAGAGAAAATTAGTGTTCTTACAATAAAATGCTCATGGATCACCTCAGGCTGCCGGGTATGGAGTATGTTCTAAATACAAATTACTAATAGAAAACATTGACAACACATTAGATAATAGATATGGTTTAAGTGATGAGGCTAAAGGAAATGTAGCTCTTCAGTAATCTCCAAGCATATATTTTAGGAGGTTCAAACAACCTGCATGCTTTCCGTGTTTTGTAGATAATGGGATGAATGTTACCATATTAACAGTATTTAAAAAAGAAAAACAAACAAAAATTTTAGTTATGAAATACAGTATCAAAGGATGACAAGCAGGTCATGTAGAAATCCTGCATATAACGGTACACCAGGCTGACCCTGGGCAAATTCTCTTAAATAAAAGCAAATGCAGTTGTTAGTAGTGGATAGTAAAAAGTAAGTAATAGAATTACAAATGAATTAAACACATTTTTCATTAAATGGAAGATTAATACCCTGTGAATACCCTTTAGTGTCTCATGAGTTATTCTTGCACAGCTCTGTCTTTTAGACTTTTTATAGCCCAGGCCCTGCCAGCACACCTCAAAACTTCCCCAGCGTAAGGCATGAGTGGATCCTTCCCCTTTGAGTAGTCCCAGGATGTGAAGCGATGCAAACACCGAGGCCACTTCCTTGCCCAGACCACAGGAGAGTCATGGGCAGCCTTCCAGTGAGCAGCACTAACAGGAGGAGCCCTTTTGGCTCAGGTGTCACACGAGGCAGAGCTTCCTCGAATTTTGTAACAGTACTTGTACAGATGCTGAAAGGTCAGTGCTGCATCTGCACCCAGAGACACCATCATCCCTGCAGGGCTGCTCCCCAGTGTGCCATTTCCTCTTAATGCCAGATGGATTCATGTGTCAAATATTTCTGTCCTACGATCTTGGGGGGCAAACAAAGGAAGTGTGAGCCTGCTGTGCCTATCAGAGGCAGCCTTTCCTGGACACCCACAACTCTTCTAAGTTTGAATTATGAGAGAGCTCTTGAAATTAAGCTGGGGATATTTCTTTTCCAAGCATCTCAGATCATACCTGATTATACTATAATTTTACATATGACCAAAAGTCCTCTGAAACAGGGACTAACAGAAAAATTCTTTGGGTAAGGAATTCTTAATTCTGTTTTGCAACATACAGTTTAGAGACAACCTGGCTTCACTTAAATTCTGCTCTGGTCTGTGGACCCTAGTATTAAAACATCTCTGGAAATATTTAGCAAATGTAGATGGCTTAAAACCATGACAGGCTTGAGTTAAGGGAGATTTCTGGCTGAATACACTTAAAAATAACTCATTTTTGAGTGTCTGTGCTGCTGTCTTAACACCGCTTTCTTTCAAAAGAATAAACCTCTACCATTCATTGTGAAAAACTAACATTAAATGAAAATCGAACCTCTGTGCAGCATTTCTTCCAAGGCCTTGTTTGTGCTCCGAATCCTTCAGAGACTGTGTGATTGTGGGAATCAGGCTGGTAAGTAATGTCTGATCCAAGACTGCCACTGTTTCCAGTATGCTGAAAACCCGGTGATCATAGAGAGCAGTGTAGTCCTGGATAAACTGCCTGAGGGGGATACAGAGGCATTTAATGCAGGGTCAAAACTAGATGCAGAGAACACGCCAAAAACAACTGAAGAGTCTAATCAGAACAAGCAATCTGGCTGCATAGCAATTTTCATATTGTTACACTGGAATACTCTACCTGGAATACCTTCTCTAAACAAAGCCATGCTTTTGAAGCCTAATGCTAAAAATTCCACACATTTATTTTCAAACAATTTAGCAGATTCTGATGCTGTTTCACCAGGACTGCCTTGTTCCAGAGCACTTTACTTTGTAATGTGTGTGAATGCAAAACTAAACCATATATTTCTTATTTAATAAATAATAATTGTAATAAAAAGACTAACAAAACAAGAGTTTTACATTCAAATTTGCAGAAACAATGTTGGCATTCTTATAAAGCTCCCCTGGATCTTAAACAGGACAGACCATTGGATGGAAGCACATCCATTTGCAGTCCTGAGGATCTGAAGCCTTTAAAGATCACAGATTACATTCAAATCAAAATTAACACCCTAGGGATGACACATCCCATGAAAGTGATGTATCACATACAGGCTGGCATTCCTACAAACACCCATTCTTTTTTCAGTGAGTCTCTCTGGAGCTTTCACTTAGACATGGCCCAATACAGCAGCAGTGCTTAAAGGTTGCAGAATGTCTTTGGGTGCAGCTCTTCTACTGTATCCATGGGAGATACAGGACTCATTTTGCAGAGCTATGAAATAAGGATAATTTACATTATAATAATCTATTATTGCTACAAAATCAAATAAAAAAAGCTAAGCTTGTTGTATGAAGATTAGCTGCACTTCAAATTAGGCACAGATATCTTTCACAGCACCATCAGCATTCCTGAGGAGTTTTTCCCATCGCAGGAGCAACACACCTCCCCGTACTGTATGCCTCTCAAAACAGTACCTCATCCACGAGGAAGCAGGTATGTCTCTCACTTCTAATTTTCTGCTCTGGCTTTTTGGCAAAGCTGTGTTCAAACCCAGTGCCAAAAGTACCACTACTTAAATACCATAAACAAGCAACAATGCAGCATGTTAGTATAATTAGTTATTTTAAGAAAACATGTTTGCTGTCAATTGGCTTGCAGCAGCTTTGCTGCCAGTTGGCATATTTTCTGGTTACCTAAATACAGAAGTCAGCTGGGTGGCATGTTCTCCTCCTGACCCTGCTTGGCAGCCTTCTACCATGTACTGTACAATGTCTGTAGATATTTTTTTAACTGCAAAAGAAAAATCACAAGATTCACACAGAGCTCTTGAACTGACCATCTGGAGAATGTCTTTCATGAAGACAAAAATTTTTAAATGAGAAAAAAAAGGTTTCATCTTTCTTTGATGCAAGTGAAATTACTGTGAGAACACTTAGTTAGATTGGCTATAAAGAACATAACGTGTCACGGGTTTATGCAGAAGTCTTATTTTCACCATGATTATTCTTTAAACAGATTTTTTAAATACACAATGGTCTTTTTAAGTCAAAGCCAAGAGATACACATTTAGAGGAAATAGAGGTTTTATTTAAATGTAAGTTCTGTTTACATTCTTTAATCATTCCTATTTGGTTCAAAAGAAAGGTAGTCACAGCATGATATCCTTCTCAGAGCTACGTGGATCTACTCCGTACTTTCAGTGGTGAGATTGTTCTGAAATGCACTCTAACTCTTTTTTTAAGGGAAAAAACCCCAACAAAACCCCCCACTATTTTCTCAATTATTGTTTCCAAACAAATATCCAAGTTGCAAGATACAGCTCTTCCTTTATAAAGGTGGGACTGGGCTGCAAGGACTTTTCTAGAAGGGTGTGGCAGAGCCCTGTCTGGGCAGGCAGGGAGCTGGTGGCTACACCAGCACAAAACTTGCTCGTTCCCCAGCACATTGCAAGGTGGGTACTCAGCTTCCAGCACAGGTGGGGGTGAAAAGAGTGCTTCATTCTTTAAGTAGCTAAAAATAAAAATATTCTTGCTACAAAACAAAGCATGCTAAAAGAAGAAAGAAGAAAGAAGACTCAAAGATACCTTTAGAGATGCGTGTATGGGGAGAAAATACGCTAGTCTTATTTGGTCTCAAAACTTTAGTGTGTAAGAAAATTTCCAAAATTACAATGGAGGAGATTATATGGGAAGGATGGGGAAAAGGGAAACACCTTCAGGTTCCTGAGAAGTTGGTTAGTTCAGCAGAGAGTTAAATGAGGGATGACTTCTCTGCCTGAGAGACAGAAGTTCCAGGCCAGTTAATGAAAAAAGCAGCCTCATCCAGTTTAGCTGGCCAGATTATTTTATTCACTTCATCTGAGAGTCTTAAATACTGGGACGAAAGATGCTCAGCAGTGCAAAAATCTTGCAGGTGTGGAGAGATGCACTTAAAGCAAACAAACAACTCACCTTGCAGCTCATTAACCAGTACCAAGCATTTCAACACGGCCGGGAGAACCAAGTCGATGTCACACAGTTCAGTGCTCTGGGTTCTCTGAAGTACTTCAAGAATGAAAGCAAGAACGGAGGCCAAGCGGGGAGGTGGAGCATGCCCTTTGAACTGCAGGTAGTTTTCCCTGGGAAGACAAAGCAAGCCAGAACAAAGTCTGTGATTCGGGTTTTTTTTCCCATGCAATGCAAGCACCATATACCTTAAAATAACTGTGATATTTCAGCAGGAGGCCTATTACATAGATTTCTATCTTTATCTAGGCTCAAATAATGGCTTCTATTTGTCTTAGTCGTTACCAGTTTGTCAGAGGACAGTGATACCTTCTGACTCTTCTGTTCAGAGGGGAGTGAGAAATAAGAGCCATCATAATTACAGTTAAAAAACCGAAGTGTGACTATTAAAAGCTGAACACAAAGGCAGCTTCATAATATAATTGAATAGATGAAGGAATCAAGATTCTAAAATCCTAAACCAACATCCATAATACAGCTGTTATTTAATTAAGTTATTTAGCTTTATATGCTTTTGCAAACTTACAATATCATACTTGTGGTAACAGCTCTGCTGTTACACTGGTACTGTTATTTGATTTTTGTTAACAGTATGTTGTAACAGGACAGCCAATGACTGATTTTGCTGTCAGAATTAACACAAACATCTCCAATATAAAATCTGACACAAAGATAAAAGGTGACCTGTTGGTCTGCAACAAGAGGAAATTTTAACATCACACACATGGAGTGTTCCAATTTTAACATCTTAATTTGTTCATTTTCCACAAAAGAATACAAGAATATGAACTACTGTTGGTTTGGTACCACAAATTAATAAAATCTGAAGACAGTAAGTTTCACAGGTGAATGAGAGCATAGCATTTATTCATCAGTCAGCAAGAGCACTCCCAGAACCTTCAAAAAAACCTTTTAAGGTATTTAATATTAGACTCTGTTATCTACTCAAACAAGGCACATATGTTGACTGACCAATGCATCAATTAAAAACCAGCATCCTTACTAAAAACTCAGTAAAGTGTGCTTCTACAACTTTCCAATGAAACCTGACTTTCAGAGCTCTGGGTACTTCATTGCACTGCTTCAGAGCACTGGTGCTGCTTGGCAAATTAAAGATGTAACACCCACAGTTCTTGTATCATGGGGTCTTACTTACTTTAGCATTAGCAAATCCGAAATATTCTGTCCCATTAATTACTTTGAAAATTTCCCACAACCTTTTTTTTGCGTGTTCTTCCACTAAAACAGTTCTCTGACCTGGATAATACAATCCTGATGGTGTGGTTCCCTTTCCTCTGTGCAGCAGCAATATATTCACCGCTTTCAAATGGCAAAGTGGTGAGCAAACTGCACCTATTTGTGTACAGACCTCGTGACTGCCTCATGACCACCCAGCAGTTTGCAAAGCAGTGCTGCTCAGTCCTAGCACATTCTTCCCAGATCACTGAGGAATGTTTCACATCCTAAAAATCACCAAGTGCCATTACACCTTCATAACATTCCACTCTCAATCCCCATGTTCACACATGCATGCACACATTCAAAAATAATTTTAATAAGATGATGAAGTTGGGGTATCCATAAGTTAAAAACATGTCAGAACTAAGATTTTGAAATATTAATTCACTCCTTTAATATGTGATAATACAGGCTTTACTTACAGGATTGCCTATGTCATTTACCCAAGATCAGCACTGATCTTTTTCTGATCAACACCTACTCTTTAACAAATAAAGATCCAATTACTGTGGATATAAGCCTGTATTTGAGGGGGGTTTAAATCCTTTCCCAACGTGAACAAAAAGTACAGATTGTTCACTATTCTGCAGTACATAAAACAAAGTGTCAGCCTCTCAGCAGCAGGAACACAGATTTGTAGCTGCTGTTGGCATCGTGCGAGTGGTGACAGTGCAGTGAACAAGCACTGTCTCCCTGCCTCTATGTCTTCCTCTTCCCACACCTGCAGCTTTCCATGTCCCCTGGGCAGCTGGCACACCTGCGTGTGCCCTGACACAGAGCAACAAGGCCCCACATGCACAGGTAACTCTGGCAGCTCTAAGCACTACAACTCTGTGCCCCTAAATTCAGCCTGAGACCCACACATGATGATGTCTATTGGAGCATAATTTTTCTAGAAAATTACTTGCTTTTCATGTGACCTGCTGCAATATTTTTTGTTATGACCTAGGACCTTTATCCTTAATTTGTCCCTCACAAATCTTTCCAGTTTTACAGACCTGATATATAAACACTGTCCTTCCTTTGCTCTCCAGGCTCTTCCAAGAGCCACACCATCAACTAAGAAGAAAGCAGAGGCCTGAGCTCATGAGCTATTTGCGAAATCTGAATCTGAAACCTGAATAAGTGATGTTTTATATTTCACTGGTCCTTACCTTATGACATGCAAAGTGGTCTTGCGGAGACGGAGCAGCTGGGGGGCTGTGATGGAGCTGCCTAAAGCAGCGAGCAGAGGGTGCTGTCCGGCACCGGGCACAGTCGGGGAGGAAGGGAGGAATCGCCCAAAGTAATGTTGAATAATGCTCCCAAGGAGTTGATTTAAATAGGCACCCTGTGTTTGGGACTGACAACATATGAAGGACAGGCCCTGTAGAATAAAATTTTAGAAAGTGAGGAATTGAATAAATTTTTAATGATACAGTTGAATAAATCTTTAACAACTGTAGGCTAAACACTCACTACATGCTGTGTAAACTGCTGCACACAGAGTAACTATGCCTGACAAATAAGCATCACTGATTTGCTGCAGATATGATGATCTGCAACTGAAGACAGAGTCAGGCAAGGCTTGCACAGGAGAGAAAAATCTTTCACTAGGCTAATATATTGGAAGATAAGCTTTGGGACATGCAAGCTCCCCTCCAACTTCAAAATAAAACCTTGGCATTTCAAACCTGAGAAAGCTTCTGCACCCAAAAGCTTCTCATTTCTGTTTTCAATCCTGTGTGTGGTCTAACAAAGTATATTAGTCGGGTAAGGTTTAAGAAGGGATAGAAAGAATAAATACCTCATCTCCTTGTAAAGGACCGTGTGAATTTTTTGTATAAATGATATAGCAGAAAAATGAGCACTTAAAATTGAGCTCCAACAAGAAAAGATTTGCTTAAGTATGAACAAATTAGGGTAAATTTGGCACCATTTATAAGGGATTTAGAGAAGGTTTTAAACTCTGTTTAAGATAAGGCTAAAACTGCTGTGATTTATCCAATATAAGCTATATTGATCCAGAGAAAAATCTATAATGAAAGTACTCTCCCAGAAAGTGCTTATCTGAACACTACCTGTAGTTATAGAACATATATATGGTCCATCCCTGAAACAAACAGTTGTATTCTTATTGGACTGGGTTCCTGTAAGAGAAAGTTAAGATCTTGTTTCCTTCCCCCTCCTCTGACTAGTGAAAGGAAGAAGAACAAATCACTAAGAAAAAAATAAAAAGGTCCCGTGATCTCCCATCTCAAGGGTCACAGTCAGCAGCACAAACAGAAGCCTCTTGAGAACTCAGTTTTCACAACAGTTTTGTTCAACAAGAATAATGGTGTAAAACAAGGTCAAGCACAGAGTTCCCTAGACAGCAATTTCAACAGTACTTTGAACTTCCATTAGCATTGCAGTCCAGACTCCAGTTTTGGTAGGAGGAGTATCTGTCTGAATATTTATGGTTGCTGAGGTAGACTAATGCTCCTAATATAGGAATGAACACATCCTATGCCCCTAATATAGGAATGAACACAAGTTGCTTTTGTTCCTCAGCTGTGAACAAAACATATTTCTGTTGCTTGTTGTATGGAGGTCCCTCCCCAAAAACATTTTCATCTGTATCTGTCTGTGTGAACATGACAGAACATTCAGGAAAAAAAAAGCAGCCTGAGGCATACCTGAGGGTCTTGAAATGGGGAGTTCCCACTTTTGGTTCCACAGTAAACAAATACAGGAAACATGAGATCTCAAGAAATGAGGTGCCTGAAGACTTGCTGTTGGTGGCTTTCTTGAATGCAGATTTGGGTTAAGGGTTTCACCTCACATACTTCTAGGGTTCCTTGATAATTTTGGCAAGTCTTAATGATAAAAAACACACTTTCTGAACTGAGACTTTGATTAAGACTTCAGATTTTCTCCTATTGTGTACATAGAGCAAATTATTGTAGGAGAAAGCAGCTGCTGCTGTATCAGAATTCTTAAAAACAAGAAGTCTGCTAGTTCTTGGCAAGTAGCAGACTCAGAGAGACTGTTAGAGATGACAGACTATCTAGTGTGTAAACTTAAGTGTTTGATGTTTTCAGTAAGATATTGCAGCAGGCATAAAGAAGAGTTGCCTGTGCTTTCTGTAGTAAAGCTCATACAGTAAGACAGAATGTATTCCATCATCCAAATATCAGAACTAGCACTCTTAACTGTTTTAACACTAAAAGAACCCAAACATCTATGACAAAGTGTATTAATTTATCTGATAAAAGGGTTACAAAGAACATCACAACCTTACAGAGGATATCTGCAGGAATACGTGAAGAACGCAGCACCTCTGAAGAACTAACAATTACAGCTGCTAAAATGAGAGTTCTTCAAACTGAGGATCAGAAATGATACACAGTATCAAGAAAAGAAGATATCAGGTATTAACTAGTAAGAGTTACTGGTTTTAAGAACGATCCTAGAGTTATTAAATAGGTGCAATAAAAAGAAAAGAATATTAGAATTTAGGTATCATTCATTTAGGAACGCTGACTAATTTTTGTAGGTCTAATTATTCCATTTGAAAGTGAACCAACAAACCTAGCCTGATCCTTCATAAAAGCATTTTCATTTTTTGGGTTGAAATAAATTGATTTGGAAACTGCATCCTAAAAAATTAGGAAAGAACTTGGATTTCTCTCTTGGACAAAAAGGCTTCAGGTCAACAGTGTGTTCTTTATTTTGGAATCCTCCTTTTCCTTACAAAGTGCAGACAGCAACAGACCTGCACAAGGTCTGACAACACCATATCCCAAGTGGCACAATGCATAAATTACCAACACTGCGCACTAGTTGCAAATCTCCGGGTACAATAGCAAAACATCCTAGGCAGTGCTGGCCAAGTATGTGATGGCAAGGTAATCACACAGAAATTTCTTCTTTTAAATCGCAACAGTAATTAGGAGAGATGAAGGAAACTACCGTTCAAATGAGAGAAAAAAGAAATACATGTGCAACTGGACTGCAATTCTGGACCAGAGATTTGAAATCAATCACATCAGACACCCAGGACAATCTCTACAAAGCAGATGGGCTTTAAAGGGTTGCTAGAGTTGCTTTCTTTTCCTTAACTATGTTCTTTAGCCATCTTCTGAAGTTAAGATTAAAAAAAACGACATTTTAAGGGGAGCAGAGAAGCATGACATCATCTGCTCTTCATTTTAGCAGAAAGGCAACTGATTCCTGTGTGTGTTCACTGCAGGAACCTTTTGTGGCCAGAGCTGCCTCTTCTGATTTATCTGTATATCTGTAAATCACCTGTGGAGAGCAAAGAACCGATTAGTACGGATTACTGGAACTATTCACTGCAGAAATGCCAAGCTACCTAATGATGACTTATACTGTAAGTCCTGCTGTTGGAATAAATCTGCTGTTCACCAATTAATGTTGTACAATTCCTATTAAATACATATTATAATTCACAAAATGTAGTAATAAGCTTGCTCAAATACTGGACCACAGATGTGGCTCATGGGGGGGCTTTTAAGGTGTGATGTCTGACAAATGCTGAGCCTGCACAGAGCCATTAAAATCACTGGGAAGTGTATGTGCCAAGCGCTACTCAGAATGAAGCTCTTTTGCCGTTCTCCGTATTCAGATAGAAATCAACAAATCTTCTGTATTTGGACAGGATTAACACTGATAAGTCAAGCAGGGTATATATATAATACCTTCCCTATCATTATGTTTACAATGCTTATTCCATGCACCCACGCTGTATTCTGCAAGATATATTTAAACTAATATTTCTTCTCCAAAATAAGTTTCTTACACTGCTTCAGTTCTTTCCCATATTACTGGTAAATGTGTACTAAAATTCCTACAAATCATTCTCCAAGAAATCCATCAAGAGCAATATTGGTCTGAAACTTCCTATGGTATATTTTAGCAATCCACTACCACACAAATCAACTCAACTTCTTTTTGCAGTAGTGAAATACCTACGGTTAAATTTTACATGCCTCACTATCTCATAATTAGGAACAGTCCCATAAAATTGTAAAATGGCTGTTCATTCACGTTCTTCATGCTTTACTTTCCAAAGTCAGTCATTCAAACAATTCTGAGGGCAATTTTTATATTATATCTCAATAAAAATCTTTCTTACATCATCAAATATTATCAAAACAGATGATGCTTAGAGAAAGAAATAGTATCCAGACAGTAACCCTTTAGGCAAGATAAAAAACCCCAAAAAATTAGTTTAAAAGTTGCTAGAGCTAAGCTATTTTGACAAGGCAGCATCAGTGACTGAGTTTGAAAAAAACTTCTTGATAAGCTCCCTGTACAGTGGAGACCACACCAGCTGCTCAAAAACTGTCAAAAGGCAGAGCTGTATAGCCCAAAGTTCTATGTAAGCACAAACATAACAAGTCAACATGGTCAGTCTGAACTGAGGAGAGAGAAATGCAACATCCAGTCTTAATTAGAGCCTTTGACAATTGTGTGCTTATGTAAAATTAAACAAAGCCTCTAACTTTGATCTATTAAAAACAAAGCTGTAGGTTTGGGGTGGTGAAGGATGGTGAGATATAGTCATTGGTTCTGATGAATTGTGAAGTTAGTAATAAACTACATTGTGTGGAGAGAAGGAGCTTCATATGTTGTCCTAAAAGATGAAAAAAGTCAGGAATTCTATAGGATTTCATAAAATTGCTGCATCAGTAGATATGTAAAATTAACTGCTACTAGGACTGATTTCAAACCACTTTGAAATCCACAGAAAGGATCAAGTAAACCACATTAAGAGTAGTTGTTAAAAACCCCGGAAAGAGGGAAGTTTTTTCAGGTCATTGCTAGGGAAACCAAAATGTTTTCTGGGATATGAAGTAGTTTTTTTTAACAAAGTAGGAAAGGTCCACACTGTAGGAACTGAAGAAGAAGAAAAAAAGATGGAGCCTGGAACTTTTCAGAAGACTAAAGAAAAAAAAAAAATTAAAAAAGGAAAGGCTGCTGAGTATAAATTCCACTCAAGGGCTTTTATACTTTGACTATGAATAAAGAACTTGCATGTATAAGAAGATATTTTGCATGGTGTTCAAATTCCTGTTTCTTTATTTTCATGTAACTGCCAAAGGATTAAGTTGTAATCTGGAGTATTAACAGGGACAGATCTACAGAACAATGTTTGTCTAACATTTGGGTGAATTAAGGCTCCTGCACTAAAATACCAGTGCTCTACTTCCACAAATGAGCACCAGGCACAGGGCAGCTACCCAAGAGGGGCCTCATTACACATTCCACCTGCAGTTTACGCTAGTCAAGGTGAGGTTATTCCCAAAGGATTCTGTTTTTCCATCTTTCCTCCCACCCCATTTACATGCTTTCCCCTCCCACATATACTGTTTTATGACTTTTCTGATATGCCCATTTGGGTTTTTGGGTTTTGTTTGTTTTGTGAGGCTAGTTACCATTTGATTCAGGTCACAAATTGCCATTCACAGAATTGTTAAAGCAAATTAAATGGGAATGCATATGGTGGTGAAAGGGAATTAATTTAGCCTTAAGCCAAATGTGAAACAATAACCTGAGATGCCAGAGAGTGCCTAGAATCCATTCAATCTCAAAGGATCTCAGCAGAGTTTTTGTTTGTTTTTAAACTGATCTTGAAATATTTTTGGTTTGAGTTGATTCTAAATGGGAATTTTTCCACTTTTCCACATAAAAGAGAAGGAAGCATTTTTGAATGAATATTTTGAAGCACCTAAAAATGCTGGAACCTTGTAAATACAAACTATTAATAAAATGCAAAAGTCTCATATTGAAACAGGAAAAATAACTCACAAATTCTCCTCTTTTGTCCCCAACGGTGTTTATCAAATTAAAGAATTATTTGTTTTCTACAAGTAGTGTTTGTTGAAAATAAAATATTTAGGCAAACAAGATCATCTAGCGTAGCTGGAAAGCACGTGGACAATGCAGCAGACTGCATTGAAGAGTACAAAAGTGAGGTCTGGAAGTCAGAATCCTGCAAATAAAACAGGAAACAAGGCTACACAACACTCAAAGACTTCAAATCCAACTCAAGTGGTTTCATGTGAAGACTACATCCGTCTGTGCAGACTCCAGAGAAACTGGCTCTACAGCTGAAATACCAAATTAGCAAACAGACACACACACTCCGTACTAATACCATTGTCCCAATGGCCCTACGAGTACATGGCTTCTGAAAATACCTACAGTGCAACAAAGCAAAACATACTGTGCACAGCATTACATAACCATATTCACTTCCAAATGACATGCCTTCGATCACAATGAACTGCTTTTGAAACTAATAAATTTGAGGGATGTTTACAGTGTCACCACTGCATTGGTTCACAATACAATCCTGCAAAGGAGTGAGTAAAGACTGCAATCAAAATGAAGACTAAGAGAGAAGGGAAAACGGTAAGCAAAAAAGACACAAGGATTTACAAGGAAAACATGTCAACTTATTTATTTTCAAAATACAGTCTTTTCTTTTTCTCACCAGCAGAAATTATAGTCTCTTTCAACAGCATGAACAAGCCTTACAGAGTTTCAAGAGTGATAGGGAAACTGAGGGAAGAGTAGGAGGAATAATGGGGAAGAAGGCTTTAATCATGTAATCATAAGCAGTAGGAACCTGATTTAGCAAAACATATTCTCAAAGTATTAAGACAAACCAGTGGCATAATACACCAAGGATTTTCTTTTGTTCCTAAGAGCAACAAAAAAAGGGTATCTATAACTATTTACAGTTAGGCAATTAGACAATTGCCTCTAACAATTGTCTCACTACATATTATGATTACTTGATGCACTGTTTGAGAAATCTGTCACATCAGAGACCAGTGTATCCAGTAGGTTGGCTAAAAGTTTTCCATACACAGTGAAGAGACAGAAGTTCTGGAGTGTACCACAGCATAGCTGCCTGCAATGAGGAAAGCCAAAGGGGTGGCATTTTTCCTCCTACTACTGTAAGAAGAAAAAGACTTCTCTTGCTGCTTCCGTAAATTCAGTCAACACTTGTTCTGACCAGGGAAAAAGAAAACATCCTCTGCAATATGAATCTTTTCCTGAAGATACATTTATGTGCTGATAATAGGGCTGAGATATTTACCTGGAGATAAAGAGGCAGGCTTTCCTGAATGGCAGACAGCAAAGCCGCAGGCAGCTCCTTGTCCTGCTGGAGCACAGAGTGTGGCAGCAGTAAGCAATCCACAATGCGAAACAAGAGTTGCTGTGCCTTGGAAGTAGCCAATATTGGTGCACAGAACTTCACCAGACATCCTGTTGAAAAAAATTTTAAAAAAAATCCCAAAGCAATTTACAGTTAGGAAAATATTAAGAAAGCCTAAAAAAGCAATTATGTTAAATTAGACAACCTGAGAGTAGCAAGAGCAACTGAATTGTCTCACTCCCATGTACTCACTCATTCCATGGCATCCCTTTAAAAAATCCAAGTCAAAACAACTCAAAAGTCCATTTACAGTTCATCAAAATAAAATACTAAATTGATTCAACATATTACAGTTAGAAGCTTTTAGGCAAGTGAAGCTGCTTTAGGGGAAGTACAGCAATGCTAAAGAACGGATGAGTCTCTTGGATACCTGCAGAAAACTTAACTAAACTTGATCCATAACCCTACTGCAATCAGCACACATGCACTTAAACATTTACCTTGCTGTGTGCATTCATCCCCTTTGCAGAGAAATGCTGCCTTTGCCTTCCCTTCATATTTGTGTAACACCACTGTGGCAACACCGCATCAGCAACTACTGACACAGCAATTCAGTGTTAGCAAAACATTAAATATCCTTCAAATTGCATTTAATTTCAGCAGATTAAGAAGAACGAGGGGCAGCCAACTCCATTAAACCAGCATGGTTTTGCCAGGTCTTTGTGGGCTCTCAGTTCACAAACTAGGAGCCTCAGAGAACATCTTTCTTGTTTTCAGCACAATAATGTATCAATTGCTCAGCTTTGAGCCAGTTTTAAGATTGTTCTTTCGACTTGCAAAAAAAAAAAAAAAAAGTAAAAAGGTGTTGATGTGTAAATACCCCAACTTTGAGAAACATCTTTATTGCAAGCGAGGTGCAATTTTTCTTGAAAAACTAACTCCATACTTAGAAGTGTTAATATTCAAAACACACATGAAATAAAACAAGACTCTTATGTAGTAGTTTTCACAGACATTTTCAACTTTACATTTAATTAGAGGCAAGAAAAAGTTTGCTGGTTTGAAAATACAGGAATATCCCAAGGAAACATGTTTAAGACTTTGAAAATAATGGAAAATCAAAAGTAGGCTGTTACAGGATATTATTAATCTATAAAAGTCATTCATTATCATCTCTAAAAACAACGCAAAACAACATTAATCTTGTGGAGTGAAAGAAAACACAATGATCAATCATAGAGAAAGAGAATGATCACTGAACAATACTTCTAATAATGTCTGAGCTTCCTGCTTTGAAAGAAACATGGTCATTCCAGCTAAAAGCACTCCTTCTTTTATCACTGCTGTGATGTATGGGACAGTACAAGACACAATCTGACTACAGACAGGAGGTGTTTAGATTTGTTAAGTTTTGTGCTTTGTCCTTATAATTTAACAAGCCCACAGAATGTGAAGCTGTGATTGAAATACACTTGAATATTTTTTTTTTAAACCTTCTTTATGTTTTCTTAAATAAAAAGAAAGGACATTTTCTTGCACACAACAGCATGATTGAAGATTAATCATTTCCTACTGCAAAGAACAAAAAGGACACTACTAATCTAAAAAGGAAAATACCAATCTAAAAAGGAAAATACCAATCTAAAATTACTTTCCAAGGCTCCAACCCACATCTGGGTATCTAAAAACGTTTAATTTGATATATGTCGTATATCAAAGTATGCTGATTTCACAATAGAAAAGTAAAGTATTTTACAAAACTCTAATTCCACTACATTTGATGCACCTTCTGCATCTTGGTCATGCTTTCTCTGTGCTCCTTAGAATCATGATGTAAACTGTGTGTGCATGCAAATCATTACCTCTGTCTTTAAGATACATAAGGTTTACTCTGTCTTTAAAGGTAAGTGGGTCAGACTGGCACATTCATTGACAATTAAAGCATTCTTTTTCCACCCTATCAGTGGTTCCACACTTAATGAATAAATGCTAGAACTGCACTTTAGTAAAGTACAGAGTGCATGTCAGAGAAGCAGTTCCAAAAAGAAGCAAAGTACATACCTAAGCCAACTTGGCCCCTGGCATAACTCCACTACCTACCATGTAGCCTGTCATAATACTGCTTATCACAGAATATCCTAAGTTAAAAGGGACCTACAAGGATCACCAAGTCCAGCTCCCAGCCCTGCACATTACAACCCCAAGAGTCACACCACGTGCCTGAGAGCGTTGTCCAAACAGTTCTCGAACTCTGTCAGGCTGGTGCTGTGACCATTTCCCTGGAGAGCCTGTCCCAGCACCCAACCACTCTCTGGGTGAAAAATCTTTTCCTAAACTCCCTAAAACCACAGTTTTAAACTCCACCTTACCCCTCCACACTGGCCCTAACAATCTGCCTACAGTTTGCTGAATTCTATGACTCTTTGGCTGCACTTCCACTTCTACCTTAACTATACAATGATTGGAAAAAATCATTCAAGTAAGTGATTACTACAGCATTTTCTCTGGCAAGCCAGGCTATACCCCATAGCTTGGATACCTAACACCAAAGGTGTGTGCTGTCTCAATCCACATGGTTCAAACCTTGGAATTCTTTCAGAAGGGTGTACACCTACTTTTATGTTCTACAGAAAGAACTCAGAGCTCATCACTTCTGTTTAAAATGAGTGGGCAGAGGAAGGAAACAGCAGAAGACCTCATACAAAAAGATGTCATGACCTTCTATGGGAAGAGCAGATCCACTGTGGTTATAAATTGCTGTAACTTCAGGAACTGCTATGACTTACAACAATCCTCACTACAGCTAAATAGCCAGAAACCAACTCTTGTCACTGTTTCTGGGTTTGTTTAGGTAAAACAGGTGTTTTTCAGTAATGAAAGATGTGAAAACATCTTACTTTTGAAAATACTGATTTGCAGGGGTAACAAAAAACCCCACAAACAAAAATCACAAGGCGATTAGACACCAGGATCTAGAGAAAATCTGTGAAAGAAAAAATTTAACTGTAGCATCTTGGTGACTTTCTTTTTTCAAACATTAAATAGTATAGAGGAAATATATATATACGGATAATACAGAGGGGAAAAAAAGTATTAAAAGTTCATTTCACTGATTCCTTAAAACTATTTCCTAAAAGAAAAGAGGTTGTAAAATAATTACCTATGATCCAATATGTAAGCTGCAGACCTTCTGGAGGTCCTTTCGCCTTCAGATAGGGTTTTACATACTTTAATACATCACCCAAATACTCCAGAGTCTTTGCTACCATGGCAGATTTCTCAGAGAGTGTCTGAAGACCACTGTAAGTTCTACCAACAGCCTGAGAAAACAAAAACATTGAAATAAATATAAATCAGATTACTAAGTCTCTCATGAGACTTTTGTGAGTAATTTCTTTTTCAGTACTCTAAATCTGATACATAGCCTCTTTTCACTCAAATTGTCTTATGAAACTAACACAGAGGTAGATGTACAGTACCTTAATGAACTGGACAAGAGCATTTTTTGGGTCTTGTTTGAAAACGGACTGTCCAGCATTGGCCTTTGAAAGAATGTTTTCTACTTCTGAGAGTTTAAAAATCAATCTTGTCATTTCAGTCAGCTGTTCCATGTAGGCTTTTCCTGATTATTATAAGAGAGCACATCAGTAAATACAATATACAGTTATGCTTTTAGATTTAATTTAGCCCCAAAATTATAAAGCGAAACATTATTTTAAAATATCCAAAACACAAGTATTGGGCAACCAACTGCATCTCTCCAGACAAAGAACATAAGTCCAAACCAGTTATTTTTCTGATATAAGTTGTAAAAGAACAAAGAGTTTTAAGTATGGATAACCAAGCTGATGGGCTTCATTTTTTTCAAAATCTGCAAAATGTGTATGGGAAATAGTGACTGGAAGATGTGTTCTACAGATAATTAGAACTGCAGTGGTTTTAGAAGAAAGGATGAAGTATTGCTCTAAGAAAGCAAAATATCCAGTGTAAAAAAGGGGAGAATTAATTGCAGCTAGATTCCCCCCCCTCTTTTTTTTTTTCTTATAGGCCATTCACAGCATGATTTCTGACTATTTACTTCAGATTTTCACTTTTTTTAGAGCAGTTTCTCCATGGGGGAAAAATAACTTGTCTCCTTGGGAGCAAGTTTTTATTCTTTGCTTCCAAGGAAACAAGCTCTTTTATCTTTGTTTGTGATAAATTTGTCATATGCAGAGCAGGCAAACTATCAATAAATAGCACAAGCAGTGTAAAGAAACACATTTTGTAATTAGGTAAAAGTAAAGGAATACAAACAAAAATACATTTTGTAATTAGCTGAAAATGTTTGCCAGCTTTGCAATATAGCCCCGTTACTGCAAACATGAGGGAAATATGAGCACTTACCAACTGTTCTCTCAGCATCTGTCTTGGCCAAGGCGCCACTTGGTTGATCGAGGAACATTTGCAGAACGCAGCGAAACCACGAACGTACTGTCAAAGCTTCGTAGGATGTATAGCCCATGCTAGAAAAAGCTTCACACAGTGAACTGTGTAGGTGGAAGAGGAAGAAAAAAGGTAGAGAGATCTAATAAAAGTAAGCAGAAAGGTGACAGAGCGTCTCATTTGGCTGCAGATGCACATATACACATGTACACATGTTTGGTATTTTGTACTACATAAAACAGAGGGAGGAAAATTCACACAATGGGAAATGCCTTACTCTAACAACAGATGATCTGACTGTATTATCTAAACTGACAATGTACAATGCTGGAAATAGTTTATCTGAATCAGCTTAGAACTTCATATTGACACTGCTTAAGCTGCTCCAGCCTTTCATATAAAGCCAGCCCAGGTGTCTCACACTACTCTGACGTCTGCTTAGTTCTAACCACATTAAAGATGGAGAAGAAAAGGTCTGCTTTAGCAAATAAAGATATGCCATGTTCAAAACAGATCCAAACGGGAAACATAAAAGGGCATCTTGGAGATGAGGACGGAAACTGCTGTACTTGGCAGTACACTTACAGACATATTCATTTAGGTATGTGTACACACACAAGTATATCCATTCCCACACAAACTTGCTATATATACTTTTAAACACTTGCTACCATTCTACCAGTCAGGTGTCAGACCAGAGTCACTCAATGCACAGTCCCTGTATTCTACTGCTCTGTATTCCCAAAGTTTCATTTGCCTCACTACCATAAGAAGCTGCTGCAGTCGTTTTTCCCAAGCATATCAACCTTGCATCATTAATTCTGGAGAAAATCCTTGCTAAAAGACAGCAGGTGTGTACTGCGCTCTGTTCCCAATTAATATCAAATGAGCTGCATGCATGCTTCAGGTCAGAAAAATTTCTTGAAAATAGTTACACCTTTTACTTGAGAGACTTCCTCCCTGGTCAGTCCTAGATACTTCAACTTTAATGAAAATATCTTGTACTCTTTCTCGATATAGGTACATGTAAATCTACTTATTTTCTACTGATTTTTTACTCATGCTTGCAACAGAATGTCAACAAAGGTCCAGATGGAAACCAAACTGGATTCTACTTCTCACTAAACAACATTAATGAAGTTGAGGGGTTTTTCTGCTTCATTTACTTAAAACCAGTGACAACTGTATATTTTGTCTGAACATCCCTGCTGAAGTACTATTGACAAAATAAGTAAGGAGACCAAATGAAAGCAAATAAAATAAAAAAAATTAACAATGAATTCCAGGACCAAAAGAGAACAAATAGGTTGCCTATGGACTTGATGCTCCTTGCAGTAACATGTAAACAAGTTCAGTCTCATGTAATCTTGATGTACACGGCTAGTCTACTGGGTTCCAAAGGCTCACAAAACCACTTTCTGTTGTGGTTTCACTCCTGTTTCTCTTGCTTGCTGGTAGGTGGGCCACTTAGGCATCTTCCTAGAACTGGAAAGGAATATGCTCCTAATCCTTAGAAAGGAAAGAACAGTAACTACCTGCTAGAACCATGGCAAGTGGTCCTTTTAAAACAGTGAGCTTATTCACATCATGCTCAAAGTTAGTTTAGACAGTAGATAATACTATCATGTACTACACAACATGGATCTGAAGAGGAAATTTTAGGCTCTACTGCAGAAGAAATTCCAGAGCTCATGCATATGTTGCTAGAGCTTGCAGGGTATAACAGTATTGGAAAGAAAAGAATCTTCTTACTTTTTAACTGAGAATGTTTGATGTGAAAATTATCAGAGGACAGTAACCACGAAGTCTTAAGATCCCAGCACTTAGATACTTTGATAACTTTTGTTATACAACTGCATAAGGTAAATAAGTACATGAATCATGCTACAAAAAAAGTGCTTTCAAGACAACAGTGTTTTGAGTACGATATCTCTATATTCTACTAAAAATCTTACCTTAGGTACTTACTGTCCTTTCACAAGGAATCTGAGCTAGGAAAACAATGTATCTGTGTATACATTTTTAACAATTTGTCAGGTGCTTAGTGAATATGTAACAAATACTTAAGTAACTGCTTTCAATCACCTACTTGAGTGTTCACCAGGAGAATTGGCAATTAACCTTAAGATCTAAATAATACCAAAATTCAAGTTTAGGAATCAAAATGTTTTTCTTGATCTCACTTGAAGAGCAACAAAATTCAAAATTATAAAATTCAAATTATAAAAGGGATTTACATGCCTAACTCTTACTTCATTCAGCGCATGCTAGGTATCTGCAACCGTGAATGAAACTCACCCTATAAAAATCATAAAAGAGAAATATAGCAGAGAACGGAACACTCCTTTCCCAAGTTCCAAACTGACACACAAGGAACTAAATTCAACCTTTTCTAACACCTCCCTGCAAGAAGGCTACAGCCTCATCTTTGTCAATCACACTTAAATAATCTTTACCATATCCTGATTTACAGTTACCGTCCTTAGTACACTATGAACCCTAAAAATGTGCAACATTTTTCACTTTCAAATACAGTCCAATACAGAAATATTCCCTCTTTCTCTCTCATTTCTCACCTCCCCTGCTTCCAAAACCTGATTCAGAAGCGGGCAAGGCGGGCAAAAAAAAACACACCACAAAAAACAACCAACACCCATCCATCTTAGGTTCACAGAGGCTTACTTACTAAAAATAAAATTTCTCAGGTATATAAAAACTTGACTGGATTGTCCTGGGCAATCTGCACTAGCTGACCCTCTTCGGGAACATGTAAAGAATCTGGACCATTTTAATGAAACATTACAGTCTGAAACAAGATTTTCCTCAAGTCTCATGAAGGATGAAAAGGTACTGGAAGAACAAATAGTCATAATTTTTGACCTGTTTTGAATTAGATGACTTAGATATCTTGACACCAGCTGAGGCCACACCATGTCATCCCATCCAAACAGCCGCATCATTGACAGAACAGGCTGTGGCTGGAGATCTGATAGGGCTTTGCTGGGTATATCCAAAGCTAAGAGAGTAAAACCTGTTTTTAAAGAGAGAAAAACATGGCACCATTTTAATAATTTCTCAGTATAATCCCCGTTTCACTAAAAAGTACTGAAAATTAATTACAATTAATAATGTGCAGTCTGAAAGTACCAGAAATCTCAATTAAAACTGGGCAACTGTTCTAACAGAGAGTGTTTGTACCCACGTTAAAAACGTAGTCTCTATCCCAAGCAGTTTGTAAGTCATCAAGACACACGGGCTGCAAAGGAGGAAAAATGGATCCTAACATATGCAATTTTAAATAGATTCACAAAACCACAGTTTATAAATCCTGAAGGCATAGTTTTAACCCCTCTGCAATAAAAAAATATGTCTTAAAATCTGCTTTTTTGTCTTCTTTACTTCCCTTTCTTACCTTCATCCACTATATCTTGCCCTGTACACTTAAGTATTACTGTGCTTTACAGGGTTGAGTTTTATTTATTTGTTTTGTTGTTTTCACACACTTCTCACACTGACAAACTGTATCTGGAAAGAATTCACTCAGTAAAAGCTGGTACCTTTCTATTTTTAGAAGACTTTCATGTATCAAAAGTTACGGTATAAATAAAGCACTACAGAAAAATTTACTCTTGAAAAGGATCTCCATATAACAGCTGCAGATCTAGAAACTGGGGAGGTATTTTGTGCAGAATTTTGTTAATGAAGCATAACCTTTTCCTGTTTCTGTTAGGTCTACTGTAGAATCTGTATCCAACACTACCAGAATAAAAAATATAATGCATTCTTAATATTGCAAATGACAAGTGCATTAAAACTCGGAAATTAAATGTAATCTTAAATGCTGAGCAGTTATTAGGTTATAGGAAATGAGAAGCATCAAACCAGTCAGGAAAACTGACTTTGGAGGGCAATGAAAAAGGGGCTCATTAGTTCCCAAATTCTCCAATTCAAATAAATATAAACCTGCACGCATTGATAAAATGACTTTGAATTAGACAGAAAAGGCTAGTTTTCAGAAACAACAATAAAATTGTTTTAATTAATAGTACAGGGACAGACTATCTCAAGCCATGAAGGACTTCCCATTTCCTTATGTGCCTCAGAATAAACAAGAAGGTTGTACAGAGTCCTCACTCTGCCTTAGGCGAGGAAACAATTTGTGCCAGCCTTCTTCCAGATTATCACCTCGTTTCTGCAGCATCAGCCATAACAGAGGTCGGGGAGAAATGGGAGGCAGAACAGTAGTGAGGCCCAGGCTGTTTGCCTGGCAGGGGGAGCAGGAGAGCTGTGACAGGCTGCTCTCTCTCTCCTCTGGGCTGCAACCTTAAGGCAAGAAGCTCAAACAGCGTGGGAAAGGTTTGCCCGTCTCTGTAGTGCTACCTAACACATCTCTATAAAGCAGGTCACAACTGCACTCCCCTCCTTCTCAGAGGAGTTTATAATAAGCTTGCTGCTCTTGCTATTTCACAGTGCTAATATAAAATAAAATCTATGTCACTGTAGGAAATGAATGAAAGTTTTGACATTAACAACCTCCTCTTTTGATTTGTATTGCTGTTTCTCACACATGTTTCAGCGGTGTGAGACCACTACTGTTGCACACTGCCTCTTTCATTAATGCTGCCTCCTAACTACCACAGAGCAGCTTCAAATGAAGGGTCTTTTAGCTTTTCTATTACCAACTCAGTACTCCTGAGCTGGTAACTTTATCTAATTCATATCATGATGGGAGAAAATATTTTATGTTTCATTCCTCTGAATTTTAGTTGACTGGATATAAGATTTCATTGTAACTACAGAATACAATGTCAGCTACTGATGTTAAAGATCAAACTGGGATATCTTTCTATTCACTGCCAAGCTGACTTGTTGCATGTGGAGTTCACACACATATGAAATGTTGTAATTCAAGATTAAAAGCCTTCAGTGTAAAGCAAGACAAATAATTAGCATTAATTATGAAATAGTTTTATGACCATGAACATAAGGGTTTGGCAATAAGCGACAGTCCAGTAAGCAACCTGCTAAAAAATTGCCTTCAAATGAAAAAATATTTTTAAAAATTTAGTTTGAATCTCAACCATTATGAACAGTCCAACACAGACAAATTTCTACAAAGCCAAGTAAATCCTGGATACAGCAAAAAATAGTATTCTTTTTTATGTTGTATAACACTTGCATGTTGATTATAATCTGTGACTAGTAGTGAAAAAGTAGTCAGGCTTGTATAGCTTCAAACCTCTTTGGCGTTCTCAATGTGTTTGTATCCTATTAAGGAATTCAACACTACAATATTTCTTTGTGTCAAAACATTTAGCACAGATTCTACTTTTCGCATTTATACATACTTAAGTTACTACATGGAAGGAGAAATATCCCCAAATACAAACTCCTTGGAAGTTTGTGACCCGGAGAATAGCACCAAATCCAGTAGGTCGCAGGGAGGGTCAGTGCTAACCTGCAGCTGTATCAGCAAGCTGTGGGGAAGGCGGCGTCTGTGACATTCTCTGGCTCTTCAAGAAGGGAAAGAAATTTCTCCAGAGAGCACTGGCAACAGCAAGGTGGTGCTCTTTAGCCACTAATGGAAGCTGTGCGTCTGGGGCTGTGTTTCCCAGTTGAAGTCCCTGGCTTACACGTTCGTGCACGCTCCTAGGGAGAAACAAAAACAATGTTTACGTTCAATAAATGAAAAATTCACATCTTTTTAAAACGCATTTACAATTGCTTTAAACCGCAGAGCCTGAGAACTGAAGGATCATTTTGAGCAATTAAAACCTTTATGCAAAGACATTATGCATACCAGTTATTTGATGGATGAATGATGGCATATTAAGCACCATAAAGTTAATGTTAATTACTAATGTCAACCATTAATTATATGCTTTTTAATATGTCAGATCAAAATGAGAAATTGGCAGCTTTAAAATGAATATCTGCATTTTGCAACTGCTAGCATGACAAGCAAGTCTGCTTCCAATTCAAAGCCAGGTGCTTCTTTAAAATTTTTGTCACTAGGATTTTTAGGATAGAGTTGTGTACAGCCAATAATGGCAAATGATTTTGATCAATTGTAAAGCTTCCATCTGAAATCTACTTCTCACTTGTACAATCTCACTAGGTACAAGTTTAGATAAAAGATTCATTTTATCCTGATGCACTGCAGACAATTAGGTTTGACAGCAATGCCCACAGCTTTGTTAGTACAGTAAAGACAAAAGTTACCACTACACATAACTCTCATCTCTTCCTCAGACAATGTGGCATGAATTCAATAACGCACTCAATTTTCTTTGATTCTTCTAGTACCATTCCTGCTACTTAATCTAATTTGGAAGTTGTGACTTTCTAGAGGTTTAATAGAGATATGTCTGCAGGGAATCAATGTTCTCAGAGAAATGGGGGGGGGGGGGGAGACATTAATAAATTTGTCTGGTAGAGCAGGATAGGAAGCATTACAGTACCGGGCTGATCAACTAAATAACATGCTTATTAAAAACAATCTGTAGGAACGCACTATCATTCCTGTTCCTATTTATCTTCTGGTCAACCCAATTGAGATTGTGCATTAAAGCACAGGCAGCATTATTACATTTGCTTTATTAAATTCTATAAACAGCACTGTAAAGTCAGAGTCAAGATATTTATAAGATAATGGCAAACCACAGAGGCATCGAGAATTGCCTTAACACTAACATTTCTAGACTACAATGTTTTTTTCTTAACTCCCATTCCCACAATAGCAACTGTTTCACAAAAATCTTCCCCTAGATCTTTATTTTATGCTTACCCTAATTTGAAATAAACCAAAACAAAAATAGAAAAAACTCCAGCTCTTAGTTTCCTTCTGGGAACGGGAGAAAATTATGAAAGAATTACACAACTCACAGCACTCATTAGGACATCTGAAATGGAATAATTTTAAATAAAGAGTAGGTTGGCTGCAAGGCCTTCCCGTACCACGGTTGATATTAGAAGTGCATCTCATTATATCAAATTAGTATCCAAAAATTCTGCCCAACACATAATTTAAAACATAAAATATACTGGCTGTCAAAGGTAACGATACCTTACGCCTGCCTGCAGGCATTCATTAGTTTCAATAGGACAGACAGAGAGAATTGAGTACCAGCTACTTTTCGAATGGCTACATTTAACAGACAAGGAAAGGTATGCAGCATTAGGAAGAATCAAGGATTTCTCTGAGAGACGGCATGAGTCCAAACACAGGAACAAGCAGCCAGGAATTCTAAACCCAACATTTATTCCCTCTGTGGCTTCACATAAATCATACAGCCTTTGTTAGCCTCAGTTTCCCAGCCATGATATTTGGATAGTGAGACAGCTTACCCTTTAAGGATGCTGTGAAAACAATCAATGCTTAGAAACTGAGGATTATATTCAGTATGTCAGTTGGTATTCCTATTTACAAGGCATATTCTCCAAGTCAACATGAACTGAAATAGAAGTGAGATTAGCATAAAAAGTCAAGCAAGACTTCTTTGGGAGGATCCCCTTATTTAAAAAAGGACAAAGAAAAGGGTGGAGAAATAGTGAGGTCTAGAGGTCAAATGATGAAAAAGTAAAAGCAAGGCTAAAGATACAAGTTAAAAATTATTTTTGCCTATTACGAAAAGAAAAAGTTTAACAGTAAAAACAAAGGGCTTTTCTGTTCTATTTTGTTAGGAAAGGAAAGCACGATGCCTCATAATGCAGAGAACAAAACTTCTGGGACTAAATTCTGCCCTACTTACATCCAGACTACGCTGTAATATTGCACAAAGACCTTTTTCTCTCCTCTAAATTGCCTCTCCAAAGACGGGTGCCTTGCATCTCCTTTAGCCATCTATGCAAAGCAGAAGGGTGTACAGACTTCCAAAGTAAGGTAATATATCTCTGTGTCAGTAGAAGGGCAACACGTACAAATCAGTATTTATGTTTATTCATAGTAACCTACACAAATGCTTGCAATAAGGTAAATGCTTGGAATTGATGAGGCATCAATATATGCTGCAGCTGATGTAGCCAGCTACTTCTACCAACAAGCATATTTTTTAACTCTACAAAAACATGAATAAATACAATTTTACTTTTTACTCAGGTTTCTACATTTTTCTAACACTAGACAAGCATACTATCAAACACCACTCCATTTCTAAAACTTTATACATTTAATTTTCCATTCTGTTAAGAACTCTGGAACCACCAGTTGCCTCATTACATTGGTAATAACTTGGTGTGGTTTTTACTTCTTTTATATAATGAATTTTGTATTTCTGTAAAAAGAGACGTGATTTTTTTTTTTCATTTTGTCATCAGATCAAATAAACCCTGGGTTTATTAAAGAAGAGAATGCTTGTTCTACCTGAATGAGGACTGTGCTGGATGTGTTGGTATAATAGCAGCATACAGGATTATTTTCTATATCCTACACCTAGGGTAAGGAATTGCAGCCATTTATCTGGATGTAGATATTGTAATCATAAAATATGCCCTTGCAAGTCTGCATTACTAAAACAGAGCCAAACTTTAGGTCAAGCCAGAAGAGCAAAACACAAAATTCATCAGCCTGCCTATATAACAGAAACTTTCAAGTCACTACTAGTCTATAATCTGCACTGGATGCATATTAACATCCAGACTTAATGCAATGACATTTAATTTGATCTACAAGGGTTCAGAACTCCCCAACACAAGAGAAGACCTCTCTCCTACCAGCATTGCCAGGGGCTACCACCCTCAGGGTCTCACAGGCCATGAATACAGATACTGGTTTCTTCATAGACAGTATTCCCAGCTCCTCGACTTCCAGTCCAAGGCAGGCCAGCCACAGCACCTACAAATCTTAGCTGTCCAGTACAGCCAAGATTAAGCTCAAGAAAGTATTTTTAAAAGACCTGAATGACCTTTTGATGTTGAAAGAAATAAATAATTAAAAACCAGCACCTGAAGGACCAACATGCTTGGATAAAACTAGGGAGATTGGGAAGAGATGTATGAGTATTTCTAAAATGGTAAATGGTTTTGATGCACAGAATTTCAACTACAATCATCAGTTATTGCCAGAAAAACTCAGGCAAAGCGAAAGGAAGCAAAGCACCATCACAATCAGATTCAAAAAGATGTAATAAGTGCTTTGTGCCCTTTGCAAATCAACAGACCTTGCGCAATACTTAAATTTGGAGATTTCCCTTCCAAACATTCTCCCTCTTTTTATATCATTAAGATTATCAACACAGTTCATAGAATCATAGAATTGTTTCAGTTGGGACATTAAAGATTACAAGGACATTAAAGATTACCTATTTCCTACACCACTACCATGGACAGGGACATCTCCCACTAGACCAGGTTGCTCAAAGCCCCAGCCAACCAGGCCTTGAATACTTGTGGGGCATCCACAACTTTTCTGGGGAACCTTTGCCAATGTCTCACCACCCTCACAGCAAAGAATTTCTACCTAATACGTAACCTAAATTTCCCCTCTTTCAGTTTGTACCCATTACTCCTTGTCCTAGCACAACAAGGACAGATGCAGAGTCTCTCCAGCTTCCCTGTAGACCCCCCTCAGATACTGGAAGGTTGCCATGAGGTCTCCACACAACCTTCTCTTCTCCAGGCTGAACAGCCACAACTGTCTCAGCCTGTCTTCGTAGGTGAGGTGCTCCAGTCCTCTTGTCAATTTTGTGGCCTCCTCTGCCCTTGCTCCAACAGGTCCGTATCTATCCTCTTGCTCAGGTCTCCAGATGATTCCATGACTGACAGCTCAACCAGGGCTTGGGGCGGGCCTGGGGGTGGAGTAGGCCACTGCCTCATCTTTAGCAAAGCCCAGCCTGCCCCTCCCACCAGACACAGACACGGGGATTCCAACGTGTTTGAAGACATGAAATATCCGGTGTCTGACAAGCAGTACACTCAGCTTTTAGCAACCAAACAATATTTAGGAAAGAGCATGGCAGAATTACTTAAAAACTACTCATTCAATTTCGCTTTCTTCAAATGTCATAAAACACCAATACTTCTTTAATACCTCTACTGATTTCTTCCTGTCATACCACCAGAACTGCTGTTTATGGTGACCAGAACCGCAAGCAAGGTTTCAGCAGAAGCCACACACATTTCCAGTAACTAAGTCTATCCAAGATTAAGCTGAAAAATGTCCTTGTGTGCCCTCCATATGCCTTTGAAAATCCAGTATGAGTATTCAACTAGTTGACTATTATGTCATGTAATTACATGTTATAGAAAATTACAACTATAGCACTTATTTCATTGATCCCTATGGATACCAACTCTCATGTTGACAAACTCACCGCTAAACTTCTGCTTAGTAATTTGTTCATAGGCATTTATTTATTTTTTGTCTGTGCTTCAAATATGCATTTAACACTAAATACATGTAACATTTCTGTATCATAACCACTTACGATACCATAAAATATCTACAAAGTGTAAAGGAAAACACACTTTTAGAGTGAGTTAAATACTTTTATACAGGATTTTTTAAAACATTGAAAAAGAAAAGCTAGTTTCAGTCTGAACTGTAGTACTGGCACTCACAAAGGCAAAACCAAAATGATTGTATCTAGGTTCAAGTCTGATTTCAATGCAGTATCATAGCACTGTGCCAAGATACAAGTAATAAACTGTATGATCCTACCTCTTAACAAATGCAGATTCATGCAAAAGAAATGGATTTGGATTCACAGAAATTGCACACTAGCTGCATGGTGGTGCAGCTTAGAGTGGTGGCAAGTCACAGTTGTGGGTTTCAGGCATCTCATGGTAAAGGCTTTTGGCTTTCTTGTCACTGGTGAATGATTGTGATCATCTGACCTAATGTGTGAAAAGGTGAAGCTCCTTTCTCTTGGCCCCAGTTATGAATGCAGGTGTGCCAAGTGGCAGAGCTCCACATTGAACTCCTGGTTATCAGCATGTTTAGTAAGGACACTGACAGCAAGCTTACAAGAATTTTAAGTGCGAGAACATCTACTTTATGGCCTCAAAGTGCCTAAGCTGGATGCTAAACAGCTAAGGCCTATGTAAACAGCCTTAATGTCTCTGGGCACATGTTTAAGTACCTAGGGAAGTTGGGTGCTTAAAACGGAGTCACCTACACACTGTCAGACACTTCCACATTCAGTCTGTTTCAGTGAGACGTGTATGAAGGAAGGTGACTAAATTCTACCCAAATCTGATTCAAACATCCAAGCCTTCTTTTAAATCTGTTTCTAAGCTCTCTGGGACACAATTTCTTTTTTATATCCCTTTATATAGCACGCAGTATATTGAGACTGGTATGACTGCAGTAGGGACTCTCAAAGTGCACAGAATTTTCACCCATCTTTGTGGAATTAAAAACTACATTTCAAAAAGCTAAGCAAGATGAGAAACTAAAAACAAAAATAAATTTTCCCATCCATTAAAAGAAACATTTGGAAAAAGATCCCACAGTTTATAATATGTCAGCACTGTGTAAGCCATAATAATAGCACCACCACCACCACAGAGCTGTACTGCTGTACAGCAGAGTGTATAAGCAGAACCAGAAAAATCAGGACACAATATTATCAAACATCAACATACGCCTATCAGTTCAGTATTTATTAAACTATGTTTTAGTGTTCTCCCTTCATTTTAATGTGCTTCAATAAACCATTTGTTTAAATGTTTACTCAAAAAAGGATGTCCTAATAACATGCCTGGTTATGAATGTGTATGATAATTACTGATTTGTGCAATGGGGTAGGGAAGGGCTAACAAGAGAAGAGGAATGTTTCTCAGAACATTAATATGCAGGATTTTTATCAAATGCTTAAATTCACTCATGGTGCTTAAGTTCTTTACAGTGGACTTGCACAACACCTTTAATATCAGTGTTATAGCACGCCTTCATCAGGAACAACATGAAGCATATACAAAGTGATGTGTCTTAGATGTTGGATGAGATCCAAAGGCATATAAGAATGTAATGGTTAAAAAGCAGGGCACAAACAGATATCAGACCAGAATAATAATTCCCAAACTATTCACTTAGTCAGATCACCCTCTTTTGACCAGAAAGTTCCCTAGGTGCCTGCAACTGATCTACACAAAAGCCTTGAGCTGAGCATCTGACTCACAGTCTCTGTCTACTGGGGCCCAGAAATCTGATCATGACTAATCTACACCAAAAAAAAAGGCAGGTTGCATAAGGTGAAGCAGTAGCTACTTGCATTTTCAAACACAGAATACACTTTTTTTTATGTAACAACCAATGAATCATAGCATCAGGGTGGAGGGCACCTGGGTCCACTTTTGATACTATTTTGGGGCTCGGGCTCAGCTCTTGATTTTAAGTTCTTCATTAAGTCAGTTACTGGATAAAAATGTGAAATACCAGAACAAGGAATGGAACTCATGACACTCTTCTCTCCCAATATTACATACTAACCACTAGCGAGCAGATATTTAATCATTCCAACTGCTGCCTGTGATTTAAATGACAAACAAACAACAAAACAAAACCCCAAGACAATTTAGCACACATCAGCAGTGGGGCTCTACAAGTGGTTCCAAACACACGGATTTCTGTTTTCACGACACTAAATCAGATGTCTCTGGGCCCACCAGACACATGCTGGATTCAATCCTTTACATTTTCTGTAGGTCAACAGGAGACAAAATCCCGGAGAGGAGGCAAGAGCGGTTTGTTGTACAAGACACATACACTGCATGTGTCAAACGAGCTGCTGGTGAGCTGCACCTGTTACTGTAGGTCATCAGACCATTGTATCTTGGAAGACCCCTACACCATTAGAGAGCAGGATTCTTCCAAGTGCTGGTAACCTTTAAGCTCATCTGAACAGAGCTGTCACACAGAGAGATATCCAGGAACAAAACGTCAAAAGAAGCCAACATCACCACAACACTGTAGAAAGAAACTGATGCACAGAAAGTTCCACCTGAATATGAGGAAGAATTTCCTTATTGTACGAGTGACTGAGCACTGGATGAGGTTGCCCAGAGAGGTTGTAGAGTCTCCCTCACTGGAGATATTAAAGAACTGCCTGCACGCAATCCTGTGCCATGTGCTCTAGGATGATCCTGCTAGATCAAAGAGGTTGGACCAAATGACCCCACTGTGGTCCCTTCTAACACGACCCATTCTCCGATTTCAATTACAACAGCTTCTCTGTAAAACCTTCACTAACCATTGCTAAAAGATACTCTACCTTCCTCCCCCCAAAACTCCTACTCAGACTGTGTTTGTTTTTTTGTCACATGCACATTAGGAATACATCAGCCCCAAACATCTTAAAACATATTTTGCATTGTGTTGCCTTAATTGAAAAAAATGCCTTTTAACAAAATAAAAAAAGTTACAGATCCTTTCAATTCACCACACATCAATCGCTGCCTGGGTAGAAGCAGATCACATACTTTTTCCTCCTGAAGATACAGTAGGTTTAAATAGAGCCATTCCAGTTCTTTCACTGGTGGTATAAATCTTCAAATCTCAGTGGAAGAGGTTAGTATATTCCTGTTGTTAGTGAATCATTGACAGAACAGACTCAACAGTTAAGAAGATTCTAATGTGACAATTTATATAAGCAGAGTAATTAAAGTATATTAGAAATCCAGATAATCTCTCCCAATCAAACCAATGAAGGGCAGCCCATGGGCATTCAAATTACACATTGCAATTTAGCTCAGGGTCACCTTCCCAAGTTAAATAATACCAACAGAAAATGCCTTAAACAAAATGATCCTTACTCATAACTAAACCTGTTCAGGAAATTACATAAATCTTTTTGAAGATATAAACATTTTAAGAAGTTAACCACTTTAAACCAGTACTTGTTTCCTTCTAGTGATTTGAAGACTAGGGCCAAATTTAATTTCTCAGACATTACTTGAAATATTCACGAAAACATAGGGAAGAGAGGAGAAAATGTGTCAGATCCCTTTAAACGTTATAGTGAAGTATGGCAGTAATATTTTCTCACATTACCTGAGAGGGTGTTAAAACAGACGATGCAAGACGTAGTAATTAAAGAATTGTACTACCAACAGACAGGGAATCTAGTGCTTATGACTTTTTTAATATTCTCATACTGTTTTTGTTTAAATTTTTTTGTTTGTTTCATGCATCTTCTGCGAATCAGTCTGTGGACTGCACAATTAAAAGCAATTGATTACATTTTGACATAAAATTAAAAGTAAATCAAAACCAGTATATATAGTTTTCCAACTCTAAGGTTATATTAAAAACAAAACAAAGCAAACAACATCCCCCCCAAAAAACACAACCATTGCAACTGACCCCATAATACACAAAAATGGCACATATACACTATTCAAATTTTAAGCCCAAGTTCCTAAATTTTTTAATACACAGCTTAACTGCTACTTCTTTAGACAAATACAATTCAAGAAATGGGGCTTTGTCTGAAACTAATACAGAGGAATTTGCTAGATTTATGTTCTTACTGAATCATTTAGATTTGAATGTAACAGAGCAAAGAGTATGTACCACAGAAAAAAACTGAACTGAAAGTCTCAGGCTTTTAAGATAGCCGTTTTTTTCCACAGCAATTTGGAAACAATAATGTGCTATGATATATAACCAGCAAAATTCTCACTGATTAAATAATTTTGCCAATCAAGGAATCACTAAAACTGGCAAAAGCAGCCATGACCTAATCCTCTTCAAAGTTTTCAAAGCAAGCACTCAGAGTAAGGGATGTTAGTTTGTCAAGCTGCAACATTTCTGAACACAGCTATCCCTTGAAACTTTAAATATTCTTTGGGAATTCACCTTCTGGACTTTTAGAAGGAAACCACACATTGGTGTGACAAAGACTCAAAATCTAGGTGTCATTCACATATACTCCTTTACTTTTCTTCTTCTGGATGGCAGAAGTTGCACAAAGGCCAAAGTAGTACTAGCCTGAATATTCCAGCCCTTCATTGAAGAGCAGTAAAAGTTCCCAAGACATCACCTAGAGACTTGGCAGAGACAAGAGAATAAAAAAAAAAGGTAGTCTTTTAAAACTCATGAAATTGCAGGAAGAAATGTGGATATCCTTTAAAGAGGAAAATTAATACACAGCAAATGCTGTAGAATTTAACTAAGAAAGAAAAAAAAAATAAAACACACAAAGGAAGTGTCAAGCAGAGCCAGTTCTCCCTACTATATTATACCACTTCTTCTATCACATTCTTCTTGCAGTGACATTTACCCCATGCACTTACAGCAGAAGAGAGACTTGGAACATGCTATGAACAGCCTGTCCTGTCCTTCTGACTCTCATGTGGATCCTCAGCAAGATTTATAATGATGCAGGCCAAAGAGATGACATAATTATGAGATCCAAATTAATACTCCCATATAAACACTTGCAAGAACTTCCCACTGATTGCTTGATGAAAGTCTTACATATATGGAGAACTGGGTCAGCAGTCTACCTGAAACAATTTCTACTAAATTACAAGAAACAGCAAGGATTTGGAAAAGAACTAGCATATAATATAATCACGGACAAAGAAAAGGAAATCAAACTTGGAATTCTTTTCTACTGACTTGATTCCCTTTACTTTAAAGACATGCAGTGCAAGTGTCACCAAAATTCTGATTTTATAACGTGCAATATTGAAGACAGGGCAATAAGTTCTAATGATTTTTCTATGCATTTAACATCAGATTTTAGAGGAAAGCTGTTCATTACTAGGTCTGCATTAATGACAGACAGAAAATGTCAACACATCCTACGTTGCTCCTTCAATCCACTGATCCATAGATAATTTATGGATGGTGAACACTAGGAAATGTTTTTCTTAATTACTCCAAAATGTGCTTGTGTATTTCTTTTAGAACACAAATATTTTCCAAAAGCATTCACTATTTTGTAAACAATCAAACAGCATAATAGACCCATAGTTAACCACTAATTCATTCATCAATAAATTGTTTTACCCATTTTTGAATGGCTAGGTTTGATGGGTATTCCCTGTATACGCCTAAGTAAAGAAATGTCCAAGGCAACCATTGCAAGACCACAGTAATAAATAAATTTTACAAAATTAGAAAAATTATCTGCACAGCGAGGGGCTCATCTCCTGATATCACAGATTCTAATCTTCACAGGGATTGAAAGTGTTAACGCTGTGAATAAAATATTTTCAACTGCAACTGAATCATGCGAAGATTATCAATATAGCAGCAATGTACAAAGGTGCTTCAGCAAGGTTACAGAGTTTAATATAATCCTCTCTATAGCTAAGCACAGTAATAGAGAACCCTGCGTTCACTGTGGCAGCATGTTGTGTGCGCTCAGTAATACTTTTAAAATACACGGGGAGAACAAGAAATCCCCAACATCCTTACCATTCTCAAAGACAAAGTAAAGATATTAACACGAACAGACACACAACCCTAAAACACAAAGGTACAAAAAAGCCAAACATTCAAAGCTGCAGAATATCACTTAGCACTTTCTCCTTAACCCTCCTCAGTGGGTTTAACTGCATCACTGAAAAGACAAGTTGTTATGACCGTAATTTAAATTCAAGCAACAGAGCTTGAGCTTGCTTTGTCTAGGACTGCTGTGGGGGAATATTACATCTGCCATAGCCACCCTAGCAAATTTGTGTTAGAGAGCTGTTTTCTTTTCCTAATCACATTTAGAAAAGATAAAGTTGTAAGAGCAGCAAAGACAACACAACCCGTGTTAATTCAGTGCAACTAGTTCACATTTCAGATTGTGGAATACTGCTGGGAAAAACAGACAGCTGATTTGAGCCCAACTGCAATTTTCCTTCATTACCTTCACTGGTGTACAGCCAAGTTAGCTTCTCCCCTGTACTATGCAGGCATATGCTAAGATTGCAGTTTCCTTTGCATCTGTAATGAAAAATACAAACTGGAAGACACAAACACACAAAGTGACCCTTTGCTGTCCCAAAATCTGAGGTCCTAGGAGAGAGTGTCTAGGTACTCATTTCAGCACAAGGACTCAGCCATTCACAGATCTCAGCCAAGTAGTCTCTCCTAGATTCTGCACTGTTCAAGGCACTGGGAGTCATCTTGTTGCTTTGAACAGGTCCCTGCTCAATTCTTTTGAAGAAACAACAGAAAAAGTAAAGAGATAAAAAGACATTTCGTTTCCCTAAGTAGACTTTCAGTATAGGTCAGATTCAGAATTTTTCATCCACTGAAAGAACAAAGAGAAAAATAAAGAAAAAAATTTAACAAGCTGCATTGAAATTGATACTAGTCTAGGCTGTTGTATTCCCCTTTTTTAGTTCACATATATGCAAAAATCCCCACCTAAACAAAATTTAATATTTATAAGTCATTGCCATTTCACAGAACTTAAAAGAGCTGCATTTCAATTTTTTAAAGCCTTATTTTGAATAGAAATCTTTTGCAACATTACAATTAGTTTTGATCAAATTAAGACAAAATTCCCCAATAAATTCCCTGTCACCTCACAAAATTAGAATTTAAAAAGAAAACACAAAACATACTCATTCACCACTGATGGGAAGGAAGAGGCTTACAGAAATCATTGGAAGTTCTGTGATCTGCTCTGACCATGAGACACTTCAGCTCTTGGTTTTGAAGATTTTGTTACATTTTTTGTTTAAAAAAAATCACTGGTCATCTTTTATATAAAATATTTCTTAGAGCACGGAGAAATTGTAATTACATTTCTGTAATTTTAAGTTACAAGGCACATAAGTCCTTTTTTTTATTCTTAACAGGAGATTTCATTTCATTTCCAAACTATTTTATATCTGAAAGAACAGGGAGTCCAGATCACTTTGGGTTATATTTATTCAAGTTCAGATTTTATTAGGAACATAAATGCTAATATCTGCCACATAGGGAACAGACAGTATTAGCTGTTAGGTACTTATATGAAAACAACACATCACTGCTGGTACCATGATTCTTCCTTCTTGCCATCAGAGCAGGACAGTTACAACCAAAGACTCCAGTATCACAGCTAGTAAGTTTAGCACCATTTGTTCCATGTTAAAGAGTATCTTCCTTCAAAATAATCAAAAGAAAGATCCACTCAACCCCATCAAGACCTTCTGAGTGAACTCCTTGCTTGCAAAAGCTGACTGCTCATGACCATATCCAGATGGCTTTTGAACAGCTCCAAGTATGGAGACTCCACAATGTCCCTAGACAACCTGTACCAGTGCTCAGTCACCCTCACAATGAAAAGAAAAGTGTTTGCTGATGTTCCGAGGGACTCATCTGTGCCTCTGGTCTTGTCACTGGGCACCAGTAATAGCCTGGCTCTGTCCTCTTTGCACCCTCCCCTCGGATTCTATTTATTGATAAAATCCCCCTTCTCCAGTTCAGGCTGAACAGTCCTGGCTCTCTCAGCCTTTCCTCACAAAAGAGATGCTCCAGTCCCAAAATCATCTTTGCAGCCCTTCACTGGACCCTCTCCAATATATCCATGTCTCTCTTGTATTGAGGAGCCCAGAAGTGGACACAGCACTCCCGGCTGTGGCCTCGCCATAAGAAGAGGGGAAGGATTCCCACCCTGAACCAGCTGGTAATGCTCTACCTACCACAGCACAGGATGCCATCAGGATTCTTGGTGGCAAGGGCACATTTCTTGCTGAAATCCCGATGAAGCTATATGGAAACCTTCCATATCATTATAAAATGACTCATACGTGAATATAATTTATATACAGATTCTCAGAAATTGAAATGGTGAAGTGAAAAACAAATGCTTTTATAAGTCATGTTCCTTAATAAACAAACTGCAGATTGCAAATAGGTATCTTTCATAAAACTCTTCCATTCAAGCAGAACTTCTAAAATTCATCATACTCTAGACATTTTGTGTTAAACAGGATTTCCATTTGTATTCTGTCATTTGTTGGTTTTGTTAGTTTTGTTTGGTGCATTTTTTATTAAAAGCTAAAGTCACAGAGAAAACCCTAAACTGGAAGGAACCCCTGGAGGTACAACCCTTGGCTCAAAGCAATGCCAATCTTCAATAAACTAATGAGGGAAATTCTGCAACCTGTCTTAGAAATTTGTTCCAATGTTCGTGCAAATTTTATCCTTATTTCTAACAAAAACTTCTTTCCTCACAATCCCAGTCCATTGATTCCTACAACCACACACCTTTCTGATGAGTCTGATTCCATCTTATCTATAACTTCCCCCCCAATCAGACTGCTTTACAAATCAATAAAATGCCTTCCACCCACCACCTCCCATCCAAACCCTCTTTTCCTAAGGATAAAAAACTCATCTTTCTCTCTCTCTCCTTGTAACAGCATTTGCTCCTGCCCTCTAATCATCTTGTTCATTCTCTGCTCAACTTAAATTGGTATTTCAATGTTTTTCTTTTACTGGAAACCCAATATGCTGCTTACTTATACAACATAATTTATTTGAACCATATTCTTGTAGAACACCAGGAGGGCAATGAAATGTAGCTGTCTATAGCTACACAATAGCCCAGACTCAGATACAACAAATTTTCTGAATTTTTACAAGCTAAGTCTTTTTTACCAATTCCTTACTGTCTTTTTTCTCAGAAAAAATTTCATAAGAAACAATAACTATGCAGTGTGACTGGAATGCCAAGTAATGGTTCTGAAAGGCCAGCACTGAAATCCAGTTTTAGATACAGTAATTTCCAAAATCCTGCCTTTAGCTCTTCTGTGGGACTCTGAGATCAGGATAACGGCAGCTGACAGAGAATTATAATGTGGGATAGGTTTAGCTCTTCTGTAATCTATAGTTTACACTTTTTAAAGTAATTTCTTACACATTATAGATGGTTGAAATAAAAATTAAAGCTTAAAGGTTGACCTTAAGCAGATAATTTCTTACAATTCAGACCCTAGTAATTAATCAGACTCCCAGTGCTGATGGACTCCCCACACTGCAGAAGAGACATTCACATACTGTACTAAAGTGGATCTCTCTTTAAGCTCACAGTGTTTCATCCAAATATATCAAAAGAAAACAGATCATTTTGGAAGAGTTTACAATCTAAGAAATGTGATGGCAAATTTATGGCTATGCAAAGATGATTAAAATTATTCTTAGCCATGCTATAAAAAAATTTAAAAAAAATAAAATTCAAAGTTCAACAAATTGCGTGAAACATTCACATAGGACAGCTTCACCACATCTCAAATGTCTTCCATTACTTAGCACAGCTTTAGAAATGCAGTTTCTCTCATTGAGCACATCCTCACCCAGGCTCAAGTAACAAAAAGCAGAGACAAACTGGTAAAATTGTTATTCTGGCTGCAGAAATTCAAATGCTGAGTTGGAGCCACCTCAGTTAAAATTTTCTGATGCAATCAGGAGATATGAGATGGACTCTGGGGATAACTGCACAAAGTCCTGAGGAGAGGATCAAAATATTAAATATTAAAACCCAAATACTGAAAACAAACCAACTAAAAGTACTACTACCCAGAGTTATCTCTTCACACATTCTGAAATAATTTCCAGTAACAGACCTGTCTTACCATTACAGCTGTAACACTGTTGTTATTATCATGCAACTCATTTTTCAGGCAGGAAGTCTGAAAAATACTTCAAAAATACTCTTAATTTAAAACAAGACTGTAAGAGAGAGAGGAACTGTAGTTCAAATAAAGTTTTTCTTGTCTAAAATGAAACTCTCTTGCTCCAGCTTCTCTAGCTGTCTGCAGAAAACCAAAACCTATACGCATATGGATACTCTCCAGCAAGCTGCTGGGAGTCATATACTGTAAGTGGTTTAGGAAAATCATCCTCTCAAGAGAGAAAACAAATTTTGGAAGGCAGGCAAACTTGTACTCAAGATAATGAACTAACTTGTTTCCAAATTCCAAAACAAAGTATTTCACTTCCTTCCTTCAAAATCAATTTTGTTCTTTATGGAGTATCTGTTGCAGGAAAGGATGCTGTTCGTGTAATATATCTTTTTAGTGGAGGTGATTACTTTGGGTACAAAACATTCCCTACTAACATTGTTGCCAGCACTGGGTAATACAGACAGTAGAGCTAATCTTCTGTCATCCAGGAAGAATGGCAAGCTTGCTAAACTTATATCATCATCCCCTCTGAAACACAGTAAAAATCACTGTTAGAACTGATAGTTTATTAGATCAAAGGTACCATCAACAATGTCAATTCTGCCTGGTAGTGTTAACAGGAAAATGTTTTGCAAGTTCTACCACTGGGCATCCATTTAACTTCCAGCACCAGCTAGGCTGTAAAACTGTGCACATCATTTATCTGGCGACCCGTGTGCGTGGGAAGCATTATCCAGGCAAAATTTCTCACAGTCTGACAAAATGCTTTGATTTGCACAGTTCAGATGATTGAACAAACAGACTTTAAGCAATCACTGACAACAGTTTTTATCTTCAAACATACTAAAGTGTAATACTACATGAGAGCAACCTATTGCTTTAAGACCAGATTTGATAAAATACAAGTAAATGAACAATTACCACATTTTAAACTTGTACACATCTAGTCCATTAGGCTTAAGTATTAGTAAAGTTCACATTTATCTTACACATTTTTAGCAATTTCTCCACTAAACACTCCCAGTGCTTCCATGGTGTCCATGGCTACATCTTTGCTTACATATAGCTTTAATAGGCATTCATTCCAATTAGGTGAAGTAAACAGAAAACAGCTATTCATAATTCCTCAAGTTACTGTCATCTTTTCTTTTACATAGCAATCAACAGCCTTCAAACAGTTTCCAATTTAAGTCTGCCACATGCAGTTGATGACAGATAGGTGTGCCAACAAATTCTCTTTTCTACATCATGGCAAAACCGATTTAATTACTCCCAATAATAGGCACAATATACAAAAAAGTATTTAATAATAATTCCAACAATGTCGATTTGATAACTTACCATGTTTCTTTTCAGTGTAAATGTATTGCTACTACTCTGCAAGGCTTCCTAAAGTTTAATCTAATGTTTTTTCTATACTATAAAACACATTTGATTTATAATAATCTCACGCATGATGTAACGCCTTCCAATAAAGACTCACTTCAGATAGAAAACATGGTCAACAAAATATTATTGTATGAAATATTGCATTGTATTTCATATCAAAACAGAAAGGGATGTTGTTTAAAAACTTGCAGCGCATAATTTTTCAGAACATTCTGATTTTATATGCCTGTTTGTTACTTTTCTTAATTTCTTAAGATGCACTTGCCTACTTTGCAATATTTGTTTTTTCACTGAGAAAGTAGCTGAAAAAGGTGTTTTCTGATGTTTTTTACATAAAAACCACTATAGTGAAAAACCCTGAGCCCTGGGACTCCTAACCAGCTCCTACTACTCTGCCTACGTTCAGCACATCATGTCCTTGCCATGCAGCATCACCTACCGCAGATAGACAACACATTGTTAATAAGGTCACAAATAACTGTTTAAAATTTTCTAAGCAGCTGCTGAAAGAATTCAGAGACAACTTCAAGACACAGAGAGTTAAATGTTGAAGCTGTTTTTTCTATTTTGCTCTTCAAAACCTTAAACTAGAAAATCCCTTGAGTGAAAAGTCAGAGAAAGGCTACCACCCCTTCTAGGGTTAAAAGATGCTTTTGTAAGATTTTTAGGTCAGATTAACCTTTTGCTCACAATAGGGCCGGTTATTGGTTTTATTTTTTACTGTCTTTAACACAGGTAAAAAAAATCAATATGAAGCGAGACAAAGGGCTCTGGAGGCCCTGGCTGCACCAGCTTTTGGTTTGGCTCATACACAATCCTACAACATGCTGAGGCTGGGAAGGATTAGCCTGCTTGTGTTGAGTAAACCGATGATACTCAATAAACAGTTTCTGTTGTAAACCCCTTAGGACGTGCAAAGCCACACTAGTTGGCATTAGACCAGATAAGCTGCCGAACCAGCTGTAATCTCATTTAGACCTGAGCTGATCCTCCTGTCCTTTCATTCCACAGGATCAAAGCAAACCACTGAGGAGGCAGCTGTATTATAGCAGCAGTGCTTGCTGGATGCGGCAAACATTTCATAAATTCCTCTCCTTGAAGCAAGCCTGCACATAATCTACCCAGAGCCAGTTCAATCAATGGTTTTCTGAATTCATTAGTCTTATTATTGCTGGATAACTGTTTTCTCCACATAGTGTTGTAGCTGTTGCAAGCCAACTTTGCAAAACAGCTCTTATTGCTGACCATTTCTTTCTGGTAATGTGCCTTTGCATTTTTGCAGTGCCACATGAAAATGATTTAAATCACTTCAACGCAGTATTTTTTTTAAAGACTAGAAATAAAACCAATTCACGAATACTCAAGTAGGAAGCCTTGAAATATAGCACATTCTTCCAAGCATAATTACTGGCTACCTGTTTGAATGCTTCCATGCATCAGTAATAACGACCAATGTTTTCTGAGCTCAAATGATAACAGCAAAGTAGAGATCATATCATTGTAGCAGCATAAATACAGACAAAAAAATACAGATGTGAAAGGAGTAATTCTGAGAAAAAGATTTCTATTTGCCTTTTACTCTTTGTGTTCTCTGGAATTAAAAAGAATAAATATTTTCATTGTTGAAGAAATTAATAGCACAACTTAGGAAAACCAGAAAACCACATAAGCAACAAGTCTTTTTAAACTAAGCAAAAATGAAAACCAAGGCACTGGATCAAATAAGACTAGAGGGTGCAACATTCCATTTCTGTATCACATTTGGAGTTTTCACTCCAATTGCAATTATAGATAAAAAATGTTATAGTATAACCTTAAGAGCTTTAGAAGAACAGAAAGTGTAATTCAGAAAATGCATCAACTGATCCATTTCCCACCAGTGAACTCTGCAATATGGCACATATTTACAGATAAACTAAAATTAGATTTGTTACTTACATTGGAATAAGGAAAATATTATTAAAAATATCTTTCAGTCTTTTTAATGGCTAATTATATTAATCATTAATGTAAAGACTTAAGTTTTCTGATACGGCTGCATTGGAAAAAAAAAAAAGACAAAGGATGTAATAAGAATTATGCACCACAGCAGCAATTTTTTTAGTTCATATACAATTAACATTACTGATTCTTGCATCACTCCTTGAGGAATGAGTAGTAGCCAGAGAAATAAGTTTGGTCTGAAAAACAGGGAAGTCTAGGTAACCCTTACAGTTAAGGTAAAAATAGCAGTGTTTGTGACTTACTGTTATTTGCAGCCAGTATAAACATGCAGCACATTCATGCACAAACTGAAATTCAGAAAGATGCCTCACAGAGAACTGCTCCAAGTTTACAGAGCACAAGAGAAAGACCTGTATCATCTTTGCAGGCACACCCTACCCCACACTGCACAGATTTATTAAACAACTGAATCTGGCTGCTCATGTTTCTATAAAATTATTTTGAAAAGTCCATGTAATAAAAAGATTCAATTAAGTACAATAACATCAAAGTTTAACACATGCAAATGATTTTTAACGGATTACAGAGAGGAGATGTTTAGTATGAAACTTTTTCAAGCACTACAGCACGGATGTGCTAGAGCATGTCACAGGCAGCTGGCAAAGATGAACAAAAGGTATTTGCACCTATCATACACAGATGTGTAAAAAACTCACCACACATCTCTTCCTCAATCACTTAGAAACCATCTGATGTGCTAGTTAATGATTCCCCTCTCTCCACTTCATTCTTCAGACATAAAGGGGTCCCATTTAACATAATCACTTAATAACAGCAAAGTGATGGGTATCAGAACCCTAATTCTTCTAATATTTGCAAAATCCAGCTCTTTGTAATAATAATAACACCATGATAGCAAACTGTAAAACTGTGTAATTATACTTTAATTGTATTGTGAGGCATGCATTAATCACAAAGTTTAAGTACCAAGGATGGAATTATAATAATTCTGTAAAACAAATTTAAGCTAGCTAAGTAGGTCAGAACCACTAGCATGCAACAGGAGACCTCTGGGAATTTATCAGTTAATGGCTATTTATGTGCAAATGAGTGCCCTCCAACCCTCCCAAATCCTGTGTAGCTGAAGGGTATTTCTGTTAACCAGGAGCATGCTTAACTGCTGAGGCATAAATTAAACCATTTATTGGAATGATTTTAATTCTTCTCTCCCCCCACCCACTCTTACTTCTCCCCTCCACCCTAACTAGCAGCACAATTTACAGTATTAATTTACGTGGAGATACGATTGCTGAAGAGTTTTCAGAAATTACTCTGTTTCAAGAAAGAACAGGAAAAACGGAGAGAACACCAAAAAAAAAAAAAGAGTGAGACACAAACTTTTAGTAAGAGACAGTAGCAATGTTACACTTCATCTTCAAATCTTGGCAGGTTGAGCTGTTCCAGAGGTTCAGTATCACAGCAGTGCAAGGGGAAACTCTTTCATAATGAACTTTAATGAAATGAAATTCTGTTTTACATCCTCACAGAATCATAGAATCTTTCAGGTTGGGAAAGACCTTTAAGATCATCAAGTCCAAACATTAACCCAGCACTGCCAAGTCCACCACTTAACCACGTCCCCAAGTGCCACATCTCCTTTTTTTGAATACCTCCTGGGTAGCCTGTTCCAGCACTCGACAACCCTTTCTACAAAGAAATTTTTCCTAATATCCAATCAAAATCTTCCCTGGTGAAACTTGATGCCATTTTCTCATCTCACATTCTAAATTTGGAGAAGACAATGAAGCTCAAGAAGACTGCATCCGCTGTATTTTCTGTCGTAACATTCAGACTGTACACATATCAAAGGTTTTCTTTCAAGAAAGAAAACAACAAAAATTTCTTGGCTGCAAGAAAAGAACACCTTCAATTTTTGAGTTTGACTTAGAAAAAGCTAGCCATTTTTCATGTCTTAGGAAAATAGATACCTTTACAAACTAGTCAGAATCAAGACGTATTGAATTTTCACTGTGATGTAAAATGGGGATGATTTACAGACAATATAAATGATTTCTCAACACTTATAATCATAGCAGTAATTCAGTACAGCAAGGCAAGATAATGTAAGCGTAAGTTCAGGATTCACTTTTAGGCTTATAATTTCATATGCTTAGGGTTTCTTTTTCCTCTAAGTGCATGCACACATATTCTTGCAAAGCCTAGGGTCCCAGAACAATAAACCAGCAAAAATCTGATTATACTACCATCAATTAACCACAGCTCCCTGTTACCCTAAACAGGGTCACATCTCCCCAATGTCTAATAATTACATTGTAAAATCCCTTGATTGCCTGAATATATTCACTGTCCCTATGCTGTTTGGATGGATCATGGTTGTGTTATAGTTAATTATTATTTAAGAGTTGATCACAGTACATTAATCTTTCTGATGTCATCTCTGCACCTAATACAAAATTCCACATAAATGTGACACACTGGACAAACACACACAGTCTTTCCTCATCAATTCAAGCTGTTGTAGAATATTCTTTAATATAAATAGGTATGGTGTGAATCAGAGGAATTCCCTGGGACCAAATCTTTACCAGCTCTGAAATATTTTTAATAGGCAGATACGTGGAACACTTACTGAAGTATTTCCAAAGGCACATCTCCAATAGCTAATCAATATATTCCTGCCCAGGAAAACAAAAGAATATCAATGAAAATATTCCGTTTTATTCTCATGGTTGACTTTTAGTAAAGAAAACAAGACTGCAAAAAGCAGTAGAAGGAAAGCTCATTATCCTGGCAAGCACATCTGTACCTGCCTGTTCTTCCCTTCTCCTGCCCCTTAGTAAAGGATGACACATCGCTGGCAGCAGGACACTCCTGCTGCGTGCATAATGGCTGCTGTGGCTGCCTGTGCAGCCCCTGCATCACCACAGAGAGAACCAGGAGCTTTCTGCCTCTTGACACGGATTTGCAAGCACACACACATTAAACCAGACACTTCATACGACTCTTTGATAACAGCCAGAAATTAATGAATGGACAGAACTATCTGACCAAAAATAAGTTCACTCCTGTATCTTCAGAAGCACCTTATCATGCTCTACAACTACCTGAAAGGAGGTTGTAGTCAGGTGGGGCTTGGTCTCTTTTTCCAGGCAGCAACTGACAGAACGAGAGGACGCAGTGTTAAGCTGTGCCAAGGGAAATTTAAGTTGGATGTTAGGAAAATGTTTTTTACTGAAAGAGTGATAAGGTAGCGGAATTGTCTGCCTGGGGAGGTGGCGAAGTCACCGTCCCTGGATGTGTTTAAAAAAAGATTGGATGAGGCACTTAGTGCCATGGTTTAGTTGAGGTGTTAGGGCATGGGTTGGATTCGATGATCTTAAAGGTCTCTTCCAACCTAGTGATTCTGTGATTAGCACATCTGCATTATCAGAGCCTGTGACAAGCCCACGGTTACCTCCCCCTTCCCTACAGTGAGGGGCTGCAGCCTTGATTATGTCTGTACCTTATAGCCATTGGCAGGGGCTCAGTATTGTCCTCAGGCTTTAATTAACCCTGATTAGAGATAAACAGGGCCTTCTGGTTGTGGAAGAGGGAATAGACAGTACCTTCAGCTTATCAGGCAACTAAGTAAACCACAAACTGCTTTTACCTTTCTCTACTTGCTCCTCCCCCAAAAAAAAACGTCAGGAAGAGGCCCCCAAAAGACCCTGAGATGATGCACAAGATACATGTTGCAGAGTATACTCTCCTCTTTCCAGTTTGATTTTAGGGAGGATATGTATGTTGGCCTACTATTTCAGGCTCATTTCCCATTAGACACATTTTCACTGTCCCTGTTTTAGTGCCACTGTAAAGAAAGCTGGAGCATTTAGCCACTGGCAATTAGTGACACTTGGACCTGCTCCAAGCCAAATAAAACATGGCAATGCACCTCTACATGCCCTGTATCAATGCCTAAGAAAGCATTTGCAAAGTGATTTTCTAGACAGATTTCAAGACTCAAACACAAAACCACCAGAACCCCATCACCCTTTTCGGCAGGGCCACTGTCCAGGGCATAGAGTAGAAGCCATCTTTACACTCCCACCCCAGAAATTCCAAGAACAAGCAGAATACAGTAGCACTAAACAGGTTCAATTTTTCTCCCCCAATAGAACAGAAAAATTTAAAAAAGCTCTAAAAAAAAGAAAATAATTAAGTTTGATTCCACAAGTCTCTCTTAAAGCCTGCAAGAGTGCTACATTTGCAGCCTACTCTAAATAACCACACTAAACTTCTGTCCACAATTAAGTCAATTCTGTCTTCACTGGCATGAAGAACAGCAGAAACCCAGTATGTAAAAGGATGTTACAGGTTAACTTCTAGCATGTCTCCCCTCAATTCTTCCTAGCTGAAATCACTTCCATCAAACTTATACCAACTGCCTACTCTAATAATTCATTTCTGTGACTCTCTCCAATTTTCAATTTATTCATAAATATTTTGTAAAATTACATATTCAGAACTGCATACAGAAAACTGCAGCTAAAGACAGAATAAATAGCTCTTCTCACCTGCTGGAGTTTTATTAACACACCTCACAACAAAATTTAATTTTTTTTTTGTTTTTTCCTAAAGCAGAGTCACATTAGGTCTTGCTTCCTAATATCATACAGGCTGTGTGCACAAAAAAGTCACTCTTAAAAGTTAGCCAACAGATTTCAGTCAAATTTCAGATTTTCTTGCAGATACTATGGTCTCAGAAACTCACATAAATAAACATCCTGTAAACAGAGGTGAAACCATAAGTAGCATTTCACCCCCCCCACTCCTTGTAAGATACAAGGGAATTTACTCAACAAACAATTCGGGCTCACAAACAATTTTAGTTTTCCCCCCTGCAACAGGCAGAAACTGCTAGTGCAGGGACAATACTGGACCTCACAGGATTCTGTGCTGAGCAGGCAGCAATGTCTACAAGCAAGGGCAGAAATAGGGCACCAGCAATGGCAGCTACCTCACTTCAACCAACTCCAGGTGTGGAGATCCCCTGTTTCTCTCACCTCCCCATACTTTCACAATACAGCTGCCTCATCAAGCATTCCATGTTATAGTTGCATGTGTTCTTCCTAATGTGAGTATATGGCATTCACTATTTCCTCTTGTTGATGCTAATTATTTCAAAATATCAAAGTAACTTTAAATTCTGCTTTTGTTTTCCATTTGAACACAAAGAAATACGCTCTAATTTCTGGCTACATACAAACTCAAACCCTAACCTTTTTTCATCTAGTACAACTAGTTTTGCTAAACAGTTCTTCATTTTCAGTGATCTGAACAAATACCATTAAACACTGATAATACTAAGATTACACAAGCAACACTGAAGCCTTCCACTAGTGAAGATTGTTATGAAAATTTTCTCTTATTCCTGTAGACTTACACCATTTTACAGAAAAACTGTTTGTACTTTTAAGGCTGCTGTTTTCTTTTTTCTGCTTTTTTTTTTTTGGTTAGGATACCCAGGAATGAGTACACTAGAAGTTGTTTACATCCAAGAAGAAATTCAATCATAAGCAAAAGCATCCTAGGGGATGAAGAATCAAACAGTATATACCCAGAAAACAGAAAAACACTAAAGAGTAAACGGAAAACACAGTGTATTGAGATTCATCCCTTCTCTTCACTTGGTCTTTGCTTTCAAGAGAAGACACCAAATTGTTTTTGCTGATTAGACAGTCCCAGAAGTTAGTAGCAAGAGCTGATACTGGTAGGTTACAGCTGTCATTAACAGAATCTGAAACAAATTTGGAAAAAATTAAGCAAGTGGCTATTTCTCATCACTGCAGCTATTATCCAGTTTTCAAAGTATGAGCGATAGGGGCTGGGGGGAACAAAACCCAAAAGCTTGTTCTACCCAACCACTGAACTGAATCTTCCAGAATTGCATGAAGTGCTTCAATCCATGTTGTGTCCAGCATCCAGCAGGTGCTTTCCTTGCTTTTCATCTTCCTCCATTAAGACAAGCACATTCATCTGTTTGCTTAGCATAAGGATTCTCCTTGGAGTCGGTTAGATTTTTTCCTCCACTTTAAAGGTCAACTTTCTTTAAAACACATAGGCACAAATTAATTCTCCTCTCCAGAGAGATCAACTCCCATCTCAGGGGCTAGCAATGGAGACAAGAGTGCAAAGGGAAATATTCTGGGCGAAGCAGAGCCAGATGTGTCTGGTTCAGCACACATAATTGACTCCTCTAAACATTCTTGACACATCCAAGACAGTGGCTTGCTCTTGTCCCAAAATGTACACTTGCTATTTAATCAGTCACGTTTCTGATTCTCTGCTAAGAGCCCAGAAACCCCGGGCACAGCTGGGCACCTAGGCAGGCCAGGGCGGCCGAGCTCTCGGCCCGCAGCCAGCTCCCCGTGGCGGCTCCCTCTATCCTCCCCGAACAGGCTGTCAGTAGGAGGCAGCATTGGCTCTGCTAGCAGCAGCTCCACACCGCAAAGTACTTGGGAGCAGGCTTCATTCTTCTGTCATTATATAAGCAAGATGACACTGTTCTCTAATCCAGCCAAAGCTGATAAGTACCATCAACCTGTCACTTCCTACATTTCAAATTCTAACATTGCAGCATCAAAGAGTTTTTACATTTCGATTTCTTTTGCTGGCAGCGGTCGGTAGCCTCTCATTCTCCCACGGTGTTCTAATGCAGCATTTGCACACCGGGGTTACTCCCAGCCTGAATAGCAGGTCATCCCCTACTCACTGAGCTCATCTGCGGCCCATGTGCTAGGCAATTTAGATCCAATCAGCCCTTATTTAGCTCAAGAGTAATGAGCAGCATAGTGACACAGACTTAAGCCTGACCCTCAGGACACTGCTCATCAAGCAGTAAAACTGTGACAAAATCATTCATCTTCCACCCGCTGGCAAGAAATAATACTCGCACTCACTGTATTACTTTTTCAAGACATAGAAAAAAAAAAGGTCCTGAATTTTCATGATGTGAGACATTAATTTGCAGAAAGCTGAATTCCCTTAAACCCCCCTGTTGCTATGAGCTCACCAGGGGGAAATAGGCCTTAGGAGACTGAAATGGAATAAAGAAAATTGCTTCAGCTTTCTGTTCATTTTAAATAAGCCTTAAATCTGACATGAGATATCCTAAAGAGAGAAGAAATATAGATCTTGTAAGGTAACGAAGAAACAATCAAAATTAAGAGATTAGAAGGCTACTTGCATATAATGATTTTATTGGCAAAAATATTTCTTTTGTTTAACATCCACAACAAAAAAAAAAATCACTCCATATGAAAAGCCATTCTCACACCTCATGTGAAGAATAAAAGGAAAACTGAGAGGAAAGTTAATTTAGGGAAAACAGTTTCAGAAGTGAGACACTTCCATTAGAAAACAAATCTGTGCTTTATGTCCTTCAGGGAGCACATATTTCTCTAAACAACTGCAGGGTCCCAAGCAGCAGGTTCTCAGTACACCTGGGTATGATTTTGCTCTTTTTTTCATGGATTTACTCTTTTACAACAGAAGTCTTGTACTGATGTCAAGTAGGCTACAGAAAGCTTATGTGGATTAATTTTTGGTAGATAAAATGGATACAATGGAACACAAAAAGTGTTTCCATCTTTAGCACAAGGGACTGAACTGTGTATCTTCGTGATTGATGTCTGAGTACTAGACTTCAGTGAGTTTCTTTAGCTTTGGGTGTCTACCAAGACTGACTTTTTTTGGGCATCAGCAATTAGAAGGTTTTTTGATAGCTTTAATGCTTCAGTTTGTTCCAAAGTGATTCTAGAACAGAACAGTAGAATAGAATATTGCAGTAAAAAGGGACCTAGAATGACCATGCCTAAGTAATTCAGAGCTGATCAAGAGCTAAAGCAAATTATTAAGTGCATTGTCCAATTGCCTCAAACATTGACAGGCTACGGGTAGCAATGACTCCTCCAGAAGGTTTTTTCCAGTGCTTGACCATCCTCTCAGTAAAGAAATGCTTCCTAATGTCCCGTCTAAGCCTCCCCGGTGTAGCTTTGAACCATTCCCACATGTCCTATTAGTGAAGCTCAGGAAGAAAAGCTCAGCACCTCCCTCTCCACTTCCCCTTCTGTAGAGAGCAATGGGGTCTTGCCTCCGCCTCCTTTTCTCCAAACCAGACAAGCCCCAAAACCTCAGCCACTCCTCACAGGACATGCCTTCCAGCCTTGCTGCCCTCCTTCTAAGGCAGATGCTCTCTATTACTTCTTAAACATCAATGTGAAATTAATGTTAATCAATTGTTCAACTTTCACGTGTCCACCTACTGATTCAGGAAAACGGGCACTGAGAAGGGGAAGTGAATATTCTCGCAAACCTGAACCAGTGACAGACATATACAAGAACTTTCTATATGCAAAGTATTAGGTACACGTTTCCAGTGCATGCTGTTGTCTCATTTCATTTCTTTGCTCAGTAATACTCTCACAGCAGACGAGAAACAATCAAAACACACATTAGTTTTAGCTAGTCAACGTTGAAGGTCAGAATACAAGGGACAAAGATGTAAAGCATTATTTCAGACTCCAATAAAAACCTGAAAAAAACCTCAAATCCCACAAAGTAAGAAGAAAAGAAAATTCAGTTTTAATTACCAGAGCCACACCTTAAGGCAACAACTGTAGCCAAGAACACACACTGTATTACCTCAGAAAGTGGTAACAGATTATTTTTAAGGACACAGGAAACCTCTCAAAATGCTGCTATATTCTAAAGCAGTGCTTGCTTCTCGTGCATTAGACCATGTGGAGACTAGATTTTCATTACACTCATTCAAACGCCAGTTTTGTTAATGGAATACCTGAACTTCAAAAAAACCAGGAAAAATACTTTAAAAGATAGGTCAAATTAGCATAGCAAGGAATGCTTTCTCCCCAAGCATAAGATATTTGTTGTAAAGTGAAAAAGGAAGGAATTATTTCCTTTTTTTTCACACAGGTAAACAAAGTTCACAGCAGCTTTTAGTGGTCATTCATTAAGCCTGGGAGATCATAGAGCTAAACTAATGTCTTCTGACTCTCAGTTCAGCGGCTTAGCCACAGAGTTGCCTTCCATCCTTATCAGGACATCACAGCTGGCAGCTCTAAATAACCTCACAGGATGGGATGGGTAAGAGAAGACTCATGATCTTCCAAACTCTTCTGAATACAGTTTTCAGAAGCTCAACATCAGAAAAAAGATCTTACAAAGACTAACACTATAACCCCTGAGGGGTAAGAAAAGAAGGAGGGAGGACCTTTCCATTCTCCTCCTGAGCTTATCTACTGACTTACAGAGTAACAGAGAAGGGGAGAGATGCTTCTGTTGGTCTTGAAAAAGCTTCCCACAGGCTGTTTTGATGGCAAATATAACTAAAAAAAAATTACAAATGACTGTACATTTCCACAGCAGAGATATACTGGATAATCCATTCCTGTCGTGGTTTCTCTCACAACCTCAAGGCTAAACACACTCAAACAGATTGAAATATCCAGTTCTCCTGTTACCCATGGCCCAAATATTAATGTAACTTTTTACTACAGACAAGTTTACTTGGTCAATCCTCCTGTAAGAGTCTATGAAATTTACACGCTGAAGTTTTCAAAAATTAGCAAAAAAGTATAAATAGGCACAAATGCACAAAAACTGTTTTCAAAGTAAAATTACCATTTATTATGGTATTAGGTTAGTGGTACTTCTCATTTGTCCTATGGGAATCAGTACCAAGTCTCCCTGAAACTAGGCAAAGATGTTTGGAGCACAGCACTGATTTTACACCTGGGCATGTACTCACATTTTATAGTCCTGTAACTCTGTGCTAACACTCAACAAAACCCAAATGCCAGGATGACAATAATAAGAGAAAGCTCTTATCAAAGCAATACCCCATTGCAATACAAGACTTTTTAGCATGTTTCAAACACTTCTTTTAAGAATAACATATTGCAGTGCCAGCACCTACAGCCGATTTCTTCGAGTCTTGTATCCATTTTTACAGCAAGTTCTGTCAAATCCATTTAATGCCTGTATTTTTATTAACCTAGGGCTTCTTTTTGTGCTATGAGGCACTCGGATGACAGATAGTGCTAGAGATTTGGAAAAAATGAAAGCACACATGGGCAAACATCCTGCATTTACCTTTCAGTAAAAACAAAATAAAACAAAAAAAAAATCAGGATTTTAAACCATTGCTTAAAAACAGAAAAAAAAAAATAAAGGAAACAAATTATGTCTGAGCTAGAAGCTGAATGCTCCAAGTAAACATAGGCAGGAAGCACTTCACATTTTGATTTCGGGGAGTTTCTTGATTATTTACTGTTTATTTTACATGCTTTTAAGAAGGAGACAGTATTAAAATACAATCTTACACTTCACAGTGAATCTTTCTATGAAGATCAAATACTTGCAAGTGCCAGCAAGTAGCATCTTGATTCCAATTATCCACTCACCACGGATCAAAAACTGATAAAAATGAGTTCTCCTGCCAAGACAGAGTTCTATTTAAATATATGGATACCAAAATAATCGTAATGGTAACAACCAATAAAAAAGCGGTTTAAGAAACCCTATTTGAAATAGTCTAACCATAGGTAAATACAACAATCAAAAGCTACCAGAACTTTTCTAGCAGACAAGAAAAATACAAGAAAAAGCTGGAAAGGGTGACTTTAAAACACTGCAGTGTAAAAATGGTGAAGGTGTGGGTCTCTTTTCGGACGTCTTTTAACAAAAAAGAAAGAAAACAAGCGCACTTTCAAATCCTTGTATGCCAAGTTTTAGCCCAGAGCAAGTTTTCACTGCTATGTTACAAAACCTTGAAAATAAAGGTTTATAATGGAAATGCTGACAGACCCTTAACCACAGCAGCATGAATAGCTATAATTAAAGAAGAGCTTTTGGCTACACCTCACTCTGACAATGAAAGACTAGAATTTTTACAGTATCCTCAAATAAAAACAACTGGGAAAACTGGAATGAGATTCCAGCAATCCAACAAGATATGTTGAAGGGGACTGCTAAAACTATTTGACATTTCAAGCTTTAAATATTGAAGCACTTAGTTAACACAACCAAGTCAGTGTTTTCATGATGCTACTTAATCAGCAATAAAGAATGCTCCTGTGAGCCATCATCTGGGGTTAGCTGAAAGTAACACATGAAGTTATTATTTCCTAACAGCCTAGAGGGAGCTGCTTGTCTCTTTAATCAGTGATCTCACTTCCTTCCTACTGTAAATTCCCTGTCATACAGTTATAAAATTATTAAGAGTGCAGTGTACAGAAAAATTATGTTTATGAAAGGCCTACTATCTTATATCACCCTGTATTTTAAAAACAAGCATTTCATCCTTTTCTGAGTTTGAAAACAGACCAGGCCTAATCAGTCTGGTCAATTCAGGAGTATTTTAACATCTGGTTAGCACAAAGTCATCTGTATCTTCTGAACCAAAAAAATGGTTTAGTGTCTCATACCAATTACTGTTTGAGCATGTTGGTAATTCAAATATTGCAGCAGAACTACTTTTTGTAAAAAAAGGTACTAATACTATCCTGTACCTTGTCTGTGATGACCTGAGAAGTCTAGATTGAACTTCCATGCCCTCTTCTCTGTATTACAAGAGGGCCACATAACCCACAGTCCTGGAAAGCTTAAAAATAATGTCAAGTTATAAAATAGGCAATTTTTTCACCAGTCTCAAATTCCTCCCTATTCCATCTTTAAAAACAACACAACAAATGCTGTGTATTAGCTAATGGAGAAAATGTCAAAGTATTTTTGAAGTCTCCAATTTATTCCAGGAAATACATTCAGTTGAACTGAAATAATAAATAATAAATCAACTAAACTTAGTTTTGTGCTTCATCTTTTTTCAAAAGACTGCCTGAAAAACAGTTGTCTTTGGATCTATAAGCTATTGACAGCTGCAGTCAAACTACTAGACAATAACAAAGAACCTAGTTAAAGAGAGATCTTGCATATGGGCCTCAGTATTCCTATTATGCACTCTTCCACAGCTCTTTACACATATTTCAGTCTTGCATATTTGAAGTAATGGCAGATCAATAGCTGCCTCTTAATATCTTATGAAAAAAAAAAAACAGTTTGGGCTTCAAACTGGAGGACTGCTTCTCAAAGGCATCAGTAGACAAAAAAATATGCTTATTGAAGGGCACTGTGGATGTTGAAAAATGAACTAGTACATCAAAGCAAAACTGCTTGGAAGTGGTAAAATATGATTTCCTTCTTTCCTATCGAACCCCAGACAAGTATTTAAATCTCCATAACTGTAGTATTTGAATGCAACCTTGGTAAAAAAGAAAAAAATAGAATGAAAAGTCTGAAAACCAGAATACATTCAATGAAGAAACAAAACCAAAAAAACAACACCTCCCCAACTTATGTAATTAACACAGACAATAATTTCCAAGTTTCCTGTACCAAAGTAGAGATGATGTTGTCTGAAATAGAAGCAACTGGATGACTTTCTAAAGACACTAATTCATAACAAAATAACAGGATGTCAAACCTAATCTCCTGAAATAGTAAGGAAACATTTCAAAGATTCTACATGCGCTGAAGTATTGGTGGATTTTGAAATTTAACATATCATTCACAGCCCTTCAGACATTTCTCTTTCCTTTTACTCAATTTGGGTAAAAAATTAATAGGAACTACAGTTTAACCCTAAAAACAAAATGCCAGTCTATATCCACAACTTAACTAAATAACTTACCGAAGTCTGGCTAGAACAACCTGAAGAAAATTCAAGACCATGCTCAGCTCAGCTCCTCGACATGCAGGCAGCAGCATAGTAAAGCCATCATTTAGTAGCTTTTCCTCAGAAAGGCTCAAGTAGCAGCTGGTCTCAAACACTTCCTGGACACCATCAATGTAGGTCGATAGTAGAGTCCAGAGATTTTGTCTCTGTGTGTAGTCATTTTTGGTTACTAAAAACTCCTTTGCCTTCTCACGGAAAGCATTTGAGATTTTCTCGGCTAGGGCACTAATGTCGATATTCTTCTCAACATAAATTAAAAGGAAAGCAAAATGACCTCTCCAGATGAGAGCTCTCCGAGACGTGGTGATGGAGGATGGAGTCAGGAAATCCAAAAGATCGAACACCCGACTCACTATATCTTCTGTCTCTGCAACAATTGACAGCATGAGGAACAGGCTAAAAAAGTTCTGCAGCCCCACTTCTGTCAGCTCCTGCATTCTTTTCCGGTGGAACTTGGAATAAATCCTACATTAGAAAAACAAACAAAAAAACCCAGGAAAAAGAAAGTTTCTTAAAGTATGCAATTTTCTATCTTCTTGAGTGACAAAAACTGTATTTTCATGCTTATAGTTTACAGTTATCCCCTTCCAGTAATCCTTAAATTTTAAATACTCTTTTTTCGCATTACTCTTACGGCTACTGGAACAAACATGCTCTCTCAGTTTCTTCTTCTAATTTAAAGCACACATTGTTTCCAATCGGAAGTGCAGCCTAACTCTTCCCCCTTATCCAACCTCCAGTACCAAGCTGAGCAAAACGTTATGAGTAGAGTCTCTCTACTCAGTCTGTGATGGGTGTCCTCCATACTGTGCCTTCCAATCAATCAAGTTTAGCTCATGAGGGCTCTTAGGAAAGGAGGCTGTCAAGTGGCATCTCTTTGCAACAGCAAACCTGTACACCAACTTCTTCCCTGGAAACTTCCTCATTTCCATGTGGAAATAAGCTACTGGTTTCTGCTATTATGTTATAGTGCTGCAGCTGCTGTGATCAAAGTCTCACCTACCAAACCATCACTGCAGTAAAAGGAAGATTTCTGATGGAAAACTCCTTTTCTCCACAGTGCTTTGCCAAAGTCTGTATCAACTTGTACTATACGCCTATGGCATGGACAGGTTTGAAAGAAAACAGAAACGGAAGCACTTGGAAGAGAAACCTCTCTCCAGGCAGGAAGATGTTAAGAAACTTTATCTGCATTGCTGACAGAACATTGCTCAAGTCAAACATAGTTGATGGTGACAAGCACTGCTACTTTGAAACTTTAAAAGTAGTTGACAAAAAGGAAAAAGCTTACACAGAGAGATCTTTTCTGGGACCTTTTAAATAAAAGTTATCATTCCTACAACAGAGAAGTAAGATGAAAATGGCATAACTTTTTGATTTTTGTGTTTAAAACTTTGGGTACATCCTTCACCTTTAATTTAAAATAAGTTCCACATACGGTAGTTAAACATCCGTAAGTGCTGTTTTCCTATTCTGTCACCTGGAAAATAGTTGGAAGTGGTGTTGAGGTTATCAAATCTAGCCACCAAAAATTACAGCAAATCCAATTAATGTTGTTTGGCAGTAAATTACTACTGACAGGCATTTATGTTTTTTATGCATCAATTAATGCTTGGTTAGCTGCTGAAAACAGAGTTCATCCCAAAATCATAGCTGTAGGCTGTTAAATTTTGCTACTTGCGTAATTGATTTTTTCAAGGTAAAAATGATGAATAGTGGTTGAGCAGACTGATGACTGTGCATTGTGTGTTATTATTCCCCCTCTTAAATTAGGGACAGTAACAAGCTATAATAGCACAAAAACGTAAGTATAATTTCATTTCAGTAAGAACAGAGTAGGCTAGTTAAAATTTTAAAGAAAAGCAAGACACTGATACAGAATCCAACAACATATTTGTTTCTACGTAGTTGCAGTGATTTATAAACCCAAACTTTAGTGACTATAACAACTTCTGAAGTGTACAAAGACATTAAGCACACTGTTCTTTTCTGATTGCCAAGATAACCCTTCTTTCCTGGAAGAATAACACCACATAACTTTGTAAGGTATGCATACACCTGGGCACTTTTTAATGTTTATTACTTGTGTACAGGAAGACCTGACTAATGCTTAATAAAATTTTAATTAATTTTATTAATACTTAATAAAAACTTTTAAAAACTCAAAACCCTAAACCAAAACTATTTCTGTCTTCTCTATCTAATGAAAAAAATTTAACAAGTCTGTACTAATCATTACAAGTGCTATCTTTGTACTATAAGAACAGTCTCACAGATTCAGTAGACATCTAAAACATCAAGAGTTTAATTTAGAGCACATATATTTTATAGGTTTTTATATCCTGACTGTACTTAATTAGTAGGTTTCAAAATTAAGTGAAAAATCAAAATCTTCACAAAAATATTATGAGAAATTTTGAAAACCATTGAAAAGAAATAAAATATTTAAATGAAAATGCAGGTCTAGCAAGTGTCAGTCTGCATGTTCTTGAACAACACATGGCCTACATGCAGCTGAAACACAATTTTTGTGCTTTAATTACATTATCTGTCTGGCAACTGGGTTGTACCACTGCACTGGTTGCCAGTCTACCAAATTCCTGGCCAGTGGGACGAGGTAAATCATCACATGCTATGAATGCCAAGGTGATTTTTGGACCCAGTTACAGCCTCAGCTGGCAAGAGAAACTTCAGGGAACAACTGCTTTCTTCAAATTATGAATCACCCTGGATTCCTCATCCCCTTTGTCATAAGCACAGTGCCCTCTGCCTTGCATGTAGCTGTAAGTGCCCCTGACTCACTACACTTATTATGAAATGAGACAAACTAAATAGCGTCCTTACCGTCCTTTAATTTGTTTCCAAGGATGCACACCGTTGTTTTCTCCTTTCATAATCCATGCCAAAATGCTGAGGAAAATGAAGTAACTGTTGCTGGACTTGTACAGAGAAGGGATCTGCTGTTCGCGGCAGCAGCGTTTCACCAACTCAAGCATTGACAAAGAAGTCTTACTAACACTTGCCAGATCCTTCAGACCAAGCCAAGGAACAGTAAAGCAGCTGTTCTAAAAGAATACACGAAAACAGAAAATATTATAAATAACAATAAATGCCAATATTCCAAAGGCGGTAAGACGCACTCCTTCACAAAAACAAAAGGATATGTTCCTACTGCAGCTAAAACAATAAAAATGCTGTGTAACTGTGTGCAAAGTATTTTCACAAGATCTTAAAGTGAGTAGTCCTGACGAAAAATAAGAGTTAAAATATATTATCATTTTCTATTATTTAATAATGTAATAGGCCATAACAAATTTAAACATTATTTCATTAAATAAACATAGCAAACTTAGGGATACTGACATTGACTAGGTAGTTTTACAGAAGTATAACAATCAAGCTTGGCTACAGGAAAATCAGAATTAATCGGCAAAAATCAAGCACTGTCTACAAGCAATTCTACATTTTTATATATTCATCTACTTACCAGATTCTTGCTGTAATAATCCCAGAGTATGGTGACAATAGATAGGTTCAAATCCCAGAAACTACACAAAGTCAAACAGCACTGAAGATGCATTCGTAAGTGTTCCTCTAGCACACCAGTCTTGAAAAGGAAGTAAGAAATTAATTGTAGGACACATAAACCCAATACTACTAGACTATTCAAAGTAATTTTCCAATATAAAAATTATTTTTAATTATATACTGTTGAGTAATTGCACGTGCTAACACAAGCAATGAACTCGAAGCTAAAAGCTGACAATTGCACCCTGCAAACCAGCCAATCCTGGTATCATCCCAGAATCATAGAATCAGTTAGGTTGGAAAAGACCCCTGAAAAGGTTCATAGGAAAGAAAATCGGAAATGCCCAACAATTTGAACACAGTGAAGCATTCAGATTGTAATTGTGGGATAATGAAAGTGGAATTCTTCTCATCCAGCTTTTGGTAACAATAAAACTGAACTTTCATAGGAGGTAGGATATTAAGCGCTCCATGTTCTGACTGAAATCACGTGTTTAACCCAGTCTATTTTACCATCTACTTTAGGATGATAATTCCTGTAAGGGCTTTATTGTCTCCACTGACTGCAAAACTGGTTTAATGGACCAACCTGTGTGCAGTTGTCTTAAGGGTAGACTTTTATATGTGTGAGTCTAACACAACTCCGGGATAGCAGCAACTTGTTCTGCAACAAGAGAAACTCCAACCTACTTCTGGCTTTTAAATAACAACTAAATACTACACATGCTTGGAATTTCTAACAGAATAAAATAAGCTGAATGAAAATAAAAGGGATAAGAAATACAAAAAAAAAAAAATATTCAGGATGAATTTTATGACTCAAAATCACAGGCCCAAGAAAGGGAATGAAGAAATAAACAAATAAATAAATGTCTCAGATAAATACTGGGACATTACCCCCTTCAATTCCAATTACAGTGCTAGGTCCTTAATTATGTCCCAAGCTCATCCACCTCAGAAAATGCTTCAGTTAATGAACTGCTTAAATAAACCATTAATTCCAGGTGATGGAAAAAGATAACATTAATTTGTATTGGGTTTTCTTGGGGTTTTTTGGTTTTGTTTTTTAGGCGGTTGCTTGCTTGGTTATTTCTGTTGCTGTTTGAAAATGTCCTGTACCTGTTACTGGCAGAGCAGGACTTTTTACAAGGGCATGTAGTGATAGGACAAGAGGGAATGGCTTTAAACTGAAAGAGGGTAGGGTTAGATTAGATATTAGGAAGAAAGTCTTCACTGTGAGGGTGGTGAGACACTGGAATAGGTTGCCCAGAAAAAGTTGTGGCTGCCCCATCCATGGAAGTGTTCAAGGCCAGGTTGGATGGAGCTCTGAGCAACCTGGCCTAGTGGAAAATGTCCCTGCCCATGGCAGGCAGGTGGGAGGTAGATAGTCTTCAAGGTCCCTTCCAAACCAAACCATTCCATGATTCTATAACTTATAAACAATGCTACTTCTTATGACTCACTGTGTCTTGGAGTGGCTTTTTTTCCTGTTTTCAATGCCACACAAATGAGCCTCACTCATTAACTTGTCTCTACCTGGCTATACATTCATGTGGAAAACTTGACTTGCTACACTTTACCGCAACACTGCAAACAATTATACAATCACCTACAACAACTTCTAACTATGCCTGCCTTCTCTTCTCATGAACAATTAATGTAGGGCATATGGCTTCTAAAGTGGTACATTCCTAAAACAACTTGAAAATTGAAAAGACATTTTCAGTTGTCATGGAAAATTACATATTCAAGACATTATATACAAGATACAAAACCCAATGAAACTGGAAAGTAACTTTCCAGTAAAGACTCATTAAAAATATCCAGAATAATAATTCAAATGTAATAAAAATGCCTACAAATGAAAGGTGATACTCAAGTATTTTTTTTATATATGACATAACTATTAAATCAGAAGACATCCCAAAAGATAACAATCTTGCACCAAAAACAAGAGACAGAACAGCTGCTATTTTTTTTTGAATGAATAAAAGCAGGAGTCTTGATGTAAAACAAAAAGCCTGCAGCTGAGCACATCTATTTCTCTAGAGGGACCTACCCAGTTACAAGGATGTGAAAAAACCAAACAAAAACAAACAAACAAAAAAAAATCCCAAAACACACACCATTCAGAAAGAGAATGCTTAGTCTTGAAGTTGTATTTTGAGTCTAGGGTTATGTTTAGGATCTAATTCAACAAACAATGACTGTTTCAATTAAATTAATTCAACAATAAACACAGCAGCTGAGCAGCTTCAATTTGAACCATTATTTATCTGTCCAACAATAGTTTTAGAACAGTTTCCAAAATGAAGATAGCACTGAAGGCTTTATCTCAAATTTAATATGAAAGAGTTATCCAGACTTCAAATATCCCTGCGATTAATGGATTCTCTCATTGCTCTTTTGCTTAAAATGGTCTCTTGCACTGCTGGAAATATCAGAACTCTTGAGGTAGTCAGCTTTTAATTTATCACAGAAGGGAGGAACACCAGATACTATCAAAATGATAGTACTATCTAAACATAACATTTTTCTCTTATGACCTCCTACTGTAGTAACAAAATTGGTTTTCCTAGAAACCCAAGAAATACTTCTCTATCTCTTTTAAGGTAGAATTAAACAAAAAATACAGTGAAAGTATAACTAAATTGAGGCAGAAACGAAGCAGCACTTTCTTTTCTAAAATGAGAAGTCTAATAAGACAGACTGCTATTAGTTCTTGCAAACTAAAAAGCTTTTGATTCTCACAATAAAACTTCATAAACACAAATTCCTCTTATACTGACAACCCATAAATTTAGTCAGTTTGATGTTGCCTAGTAGACAAATACAGTTATGATAATATTACTACTACAACAATTTTCATTTTTTAGTACAAATAGAATTGTAAACCAGCTTTTTTATCTTCTTTTGGAAGAGAATTCCAAATTATAAAAAAAGTAGGAAACACCTCATGCAACTAGTTTCCACAAAAATGCCCCCTTTTTATGATAGAACTGGAAGTTTTTTCACATGAGCAATTTTCTTCAACTCTTATCCATCTAGAATTTAAAAAGAGAGTGATTTGTGGCTGAAGAACTCAGCTGTTGGTCAACCGAAGCTGAAAGGATATATCCAAGGAAGCAGGACACTACACTTGCCCAGGTACCTATGATTGCTCATATCTTGTCACAGGGTGTTTTTGCTCCCCATCACTACTGATCCTGTAAGATGAACAGCACCCTCACATCTTTTCCTTGCTCAGCAGCAGGCTGACTGTAACCTTAAAGGAGTTCTTATCTGGAACAGGCCATTGCAGCACCCCTCTACCACCTTCACCTGGACATGCAACATCTTCAGGAGGTCTTTATCACAACCAAAATTCAGAATATCCTGGATTAACATGATTTAGGCTCTCTACTGCCTGCATGTGGACCACTAAACGCAACAATATTACTGAAACTATAGAAATGCTGCAGATTTAACACTCATTAGGCATTTTTATATCCCAATACTTAGCTGTCCTAAGGATGTTAAAGCTAACTCCGGCTTCTGCTGCTCCATGATGCGCTGTTACCCTCAATGGCTGCAACAGTGCCTATTAAGTCATCTCTTCACAGCATAGAATTTGAAGCTCACATGAAGAGAAATTAACAGTCATTGGTAGGAGAGAGACTATCAATTTACATTACAAATGTGCATTCTGCACCTTTTTCATTTGCTTTTGAACACACAAAACTACATATACTTGATTTCTTCTTCATTTCCCCCCATTCAGTGTAAACTGCCATTCTTCTGAGCATGTACAGTCTACAAGCTATAGGGAAGTTAGGGAGTAACAAGCACAAGAAGATTATGAGGTCAATGAACATAGTACTAAATATTATCGCCAAGTGGGATGTTGGTGGAAGAACTGCCGCTTATCCCAAAGGGAACCTTTGGCTAAGGAACCCCTGGCGGTGCTTCTTGGCACCTCGCAAGCCAGCTCTCTCACCAGTGTGGTGGAAACACGCAGCCACTCACACTGAGCTAGCCAGCTCAGGCATCACTAGAGGCAAAAGAGTTGGAGGCGGCCCTTGCTGGAGCACCGAAGTTTATTACTTGTCTGTTTCGATGCAATCCGAGGAGACGATGAGGCAAGGGAGCAGGGGAAAGGGCGAGGCAAGGGGGGAAGGGACCAAGGGTCCAAGGCAGCAAGGGGGCAAAGGGGGAAGGACGAGGCAAAGCAGCAAGAAGAGACACGCTTCCGTTTGGGATAGCCTTATATAGGATACAGGAGGGAGGTGAGGTAATACAAGAACAACCAATGGGGATAAGGAGGGGGCGGAGTGGGGCTGGATTACATCCTCTTCCGGGGTGCAAAGTGCATCTGTCTGTTGGCCAGTCAGACAGACTGAATCTCCACAGGGTCAATGGGAGAGGCCTTTCTCACTGAGGTAAAGGGGAGTCTTACACTTTTGAGCCTGCCCACCAGCGGGCTCCCTCTGTACCTGGGCTCTCTGGCCCCCCGGCTACCACAACTGTTGGTTCAGCCGACACAGCAAAATATGATTAATTTTTAAAGTTCCTATATATCTAAAAATGAAGTTTTTAACTACCAATTCCTGCCCTCTCTAGCAAACAGTTGATTCAGCACTATTATTTCTTTTAACTCATTTTGCACAGCTATTGCTGTGCATCTTTAGTAGATAACGGGCTATATGCTGAAAAGGAGGGCTCAGATAGGATTTACTAAAAAAGTCATGCCAAGTATTAATAGGCAGTATCATCAATTCTGTCCTGCTGTCCATTCAAAGAGTACTATTATCACTTTTGCTTTTTCCCACTTTTCCATGCTCCATTTTATTATTGACTTCTTGATATCTCATTGTGCTTCTCATTACTACAGTTTCTAAACTTAAAAGTACTTAAAAGATGCAAAAGGATAAGATAAAAGGTAGAAGTAGCCACTCGAAGCTGACAGATCAACAGAGGAGATGGACATGTCTACTGGTAAAAGAATTCTCCTTCCTAGCCACTGTCAAGAAGGCTGCTGTGCAGGGATAGGAAGCAGGATGCATTTTTTAATAAAGTACTACATTCACTCGTGCATGCACATCTACGAATTAACGTTCCCCAAGGAGCAATTCCCTTGGGCAGATAACTCCATAATGTAAGAAAAAATAATGAACAAATAAAAAAAGGAAATAAACTAGATGGCTCCTTAGATGGTTGGTAATAGTTGCAACCATGTCTTTGGCAAATGAGGGTTTGTTTTAATTCCAACAGTGGTTGCCTTTGGAAATTAAAACATGTATTTGCTTCATATTACTGTGTCATGACTGACTCAATATGCAAGTCTTCTGAACTTGGCCACTTAGCTGCCTTTCTAAACTGTCTACAGCTGAATACCTTTCTAACCGAAGCATCAAAAACTGTGTATTTTATGTATGTTCAACCTCAAAGTAATCTTTATTCAAAATAATAAACACTCACAACAAAAGGGGATTATTTTGAAGAAAAGAACGTTAACTACAAATGTCTTCTTACTGCGTCTCAGGTTGCTGCCGTACAGAAGATGCAACATAGGAAGGTGGCTAATAAGCTACTCACAGTTTTTATGCATCTTATCTAAATCACTCCAGTTTCTCTCACAGAATGGTAAGCATCCAATAAGTAATGTCATCACTGTGGTTTTAATGTATATGCACAGTTTGTACTTTCAGTCATATACTGTAAAATCATTCAAAAACAGTTAATCTTTTAAGCTGAAAGACTACATAACCAAGCATTACAGTTTATGTATAGAGTATTAAAAACCTAAAAAATCATGCTATCATTTCAACTCTCCTAACAACCACAAATATTTTCTTGTTGAAACTGTAGTTGTAACAAGTATTGTTCCATATTCCAGCTGTAACTACAGTTGCTGCTACTCCATGAACAAGACAGTCATAACAGTCGAAAAAACTGAAAGAACTGATTCCCCTTCTGCTTTCAACAACAGAACTTTGCTGGATTTTTCTTAATTTCATAGACCAAATGAAAAAATAAATTTCATAAACCAAATGAAAAAATAAACATGTTTATAAAGAAATTATTTTTACAGGCGTTGCTGATTTAACATTTGCAATTTGTACCATGCAACTTCAGAACAAATTTACAAAGCTACAATGTAACTTATTTTAAAAACTTGATGAACAGCATATTTAAAAGCATATTAAAAGGAGGTCAATTCTGACCTCTGGGCCATGAAGCATTGCATTAACAGTTCTGCAGAAAGAAAAATGATAAGGTATGAAATGAGTGCTCAGAAACTAGAACCTTATCAGTAAGAGTTTGATTCAAGCCTGTAAGACAAATTGCTCAGCAAGGCAAGTCACCTTCCCGCTGTGATGAGGATATAGCTGAATTTTCAATGCAACTGACTATCTCCTTCATCATGTCTCCTCAACTTGATATCCTTACATTCAGTATCTGGTTTACATTTTCTAAGCATCCAGTTCTTATTCTGAATACATCTTGTCTGAGAAGCCATATACTACCCTTCCAGGATAATTATCTTTTTTCTTTATCTGACAATTTAGCATCAAGCACAAGAACCTTAAAGCAAGTGGAACTGCTAACAAGGAAGGAACTGTACACTGTCATAGTTCAGCTATGTCAAGGTTGTTCATTTACCAGTGATAAAAACACTACAACTCCAAAAATACACTTTTTAGTTGGACTTTGTTTCATGCACTGCCTTTTCCTGAAAGCATCCCTGACACTTCCCTTGTTCATTATTCTTTCCTTTATACACTTACTTGAGTATCAGTGGATTTTTTAAGCAGTTCTTCCACAAATTTCCAATTGGATTCCTTCTGTTTCTGAAAAATAATTATCGACATGAAATAGCATTTGTATCCCTTACAGGTTTCTGAAAAATAATTATCAACATGAAATAACATTCAGATCCCTTACAGGAAGCACTATGTAATAACACGAAAGTAAGCAGGCAAAAGATTTCCAGAAATATTTAATTTCATGAAAGAACACTGCAGTCATCACCAAAACCGGCTTTTTTTGTTATATGAATGTGATTGATATCTGTCCTAAAAATTAGCCCTCAAAAAGTTAATAAAAAGCCAAAAATAAAAAGTATGCAACTTGGAACCACTTTAAGTGACTCATTTGCAATCCCAACCTTCACTTTCAATGGAGATGCAAAACATTCAGGCATTTTTTATTAGTCCAAGCAGTAGGCTTTACAGTTTCTTTCTTTAATGTTCTGTAAAAAGGAAGCTATAAGGGGTAAGAAGGAAGAAAAGGTACAATCTCACATTTTCTTGCTTTTTTCTTTTCCATCTATTTATGCAAAGTGGGAAAGAAAAGGGTAGAAGGCTTTGTAACTAAGGCCATTTTCTCAGGGAAAAAAAAAAAATAAAAAAGGCAACCAGGCCAACATACTTACACTTCTAGGAGATCCAATAATCATATCTTACATTCAGCTATGTATATAGCTTCTGTAGATAAGGAGATGTGTGAACATAGTACTTCCATCATTGTCCTGCCTTACTTGTTCCCTCTACTACCACAGCTGTTCAGCCTTGTACATTATTCTGCAGATAGCTGTCCTTTAAACATCAGTTTAGAACTTACATTAAAGAGCATTTTATGCTTTGGTAATTGAAATATAACTACTTTCCAGCAGCGACACCATTGTGCTCCATCCTCCTCTGCTACTGATTAAACTAGTAAATGGTGTGACTTGGTGACAAGTTTCACACAGAACTCCAGATAGTACCAAGATAATTTTTAAAATGAATTTTTTTAAAGATGCACTCATCCAACACTATTTGACTACTTCGTGACTTTGCATTTTTGCAGCACAAGAAAGAGAATACTGAAAGACAGACAATGGTAGCAAGTCACAGTCCATAGACAGTTTATGGAACAAATATACATGAAAGGACAGATCTACAGAAAGTTACACTAAAGCTGTGATTTCATGATTCAGGATCTTGACCCATATCAGTTAAGAAATTCCCACTGCTTCTTCCTCATCCTGATAGCTCCTCTTTCTGCTCTCACAGCTGTAGCATGCCATTGCTCAGTTGTTCCAGTACTTCTGTTTGTGGGACTCAGAGCCAGAACAGTGAATCGGTGAACACAGAGCTTTAGGAGAGGAAGAAAGAATGAAAAAGAGAATAGGGCCTGACTTGGGTCACAGGAGAGGGATACTAATAATTGTACCAGAACAGCAGAGGGCACATCATGCCTAGGACAGTGAACAGGATTTAAACTGTTACTGACACCAAAGGCTCTGTATCATGAAACCAGAGCTAGCAGGAGAGGACATTGAATGAACAGATAGCCAAGGAGTAAAGGCAGCACTTCAATAACAGGTAAACCCAGCAAGTGCACAACCAGCATTTCCAGACAGATCTGGCTGGTATTTACATCAGATTTTTGACTGCTGTATTTTAGAGCCTGATGTCATGTGAATACCTACACACTGGCAACATCCTACTGTAGATTTCAAGTAAAGCTAAGGAACTGCTAAAAGGCCAGTTTTAGCAGCGAGGAGTAGGTATTTGACTTTTGCTAAATGTCTAGGAGAGCACTGAATGTTTGGATCAGCCTGCTTAGAACATGTTTTTTGCAGTACCATAGACCAAGGACACATGTTTTATACAACAGGTGTTTATTGACAAAGTTCCAGCTTGCCTGCAGTATGCATATCACCTTACAAGATCTTGGAGTAATCTAAGGCAAACTCCTGACACCAGCTGGGATTGATTACAAGAGTGCACCCAGGTTCAACCCAAACTCAGGAAAGAAGGACACCAACCACCTGTTGCACTCTTTTTAGCTGCAATTGTATCTATATCTTAACAGACTTGTTTCATTCAAATCCCAATAGATTTATATCCAAACAGTATTCCCTACTGCACTGGCAATATGGCACAGCACCTGTTTACCATTGTTTACAATCTATCCCTGTCAAAGAATACATAGAACCTACATCTTCAAGTCCAAACCTCAAGTCTTAAAACATGCTCCCTCCACCCCCAGAGAGTCCTAAAAATCAACAGAACTTGGAGACCTTACAGTACATAAAAGTGCTGCTCAAACCAAAAACTTGAGCTGAGTTTGCAGGAAGAAACTTTTGCAAGGACTAACAGCTGAGTACCTGGAAAAGCCATATTAGGCTTCTTAGCTGGAAGTCCATGTTTGCATATCTTGCCATGTAGTCATTTCAGATTATTCTATTCAAAGGCAAGAATTCTTAGCCCCAAGTAACTCTGCCTATATTACCTTAGCCCACAGGATATTAAAATTGACCCCTGCAATGTTCAGAAGTAGCAAATTTTCTCATCAGGTCCCATATGAGTTTTAAATATACAAATCCTGCCTTTCAGAAGAGAGAAGTGGGACCTGAACAGGGGAATACGGAAACAGACATGTACTGTACATCCCTCAGAACAGTCTCTAAGAAACCTGTCCAAAATTTTCTGGTTTAAAAATGTGGTTTAATGTATGTGGAATATATATTCAATATATATGAATCATTGCATATTTGAAATTGCATTATATGAGCTAAGGGGGAAAAAATAAAAAGAAGCAAGTCTGAAACCTATTTAGAATTTTAAAAGCTTTCATAACAACCTTACGGCCATGCAGACCACATTAAAAAATTGAAAATCTTCCACAGATGACATAGGCTTAGAGGCAATTTTTGCTACAGAGCACATGAATAACCATCATTATGACACATCACCCTCCCACCTCTGATCACAGTTAATTAGAAGAAAGCATGTGTCACAAAGCCATTGCATCAGATGTTTAACCAACAAAACAGGACTACACCGAGTCCTCATGTAATTCCACTGACTTCACAAATTCGTATCACAGACTATTTTACCTTATAATGTTCAAAAAATATTTGAGGTTGCAATTCAAAGAGGGGGACAGGACCTAAAGGGGTGGCTACCATCAACTGTCTACGGCAGATTATATTACTGTGGTGGGTGAAAAGGCCCTGATGTTACTGATAAGATTTTTTTTGTACGAGAACAGCGATCCCTGGACAAACTCACAGTAGCACTCAGAAATGCAAAGCACAGCTAACAGTTTGAACATAAAGACTACTGGAAACATCAAGAGGAGCATGCACAGGATGGTCTCATGATTTACAGATCGAGGCTTGGAAATTCTCTTCTCCCAGGTGGGCTCTAAGGAAAAAGTATTATTAATCTTGGGCAAGTCACTTCCTGTCACTGTGTCTCAGATTCCTATTTTAAAATAAGAACAACAGGAATCCTTTTTTCCATTCTACATCTTTTTTGGCTTATGTAAATAATATAGTGCCTGGGGCAAAAAAGTAATCTCTCATGAGGCTAAATACATAGTATCTATCAGTGTGAGACACAGGAAAAAAGCCCCAGTGATCAAAGTAATCATATCACTGTACTTGGATTTGGGCATTAAATATAAGAAACCCAGTATAAATGTGTGCTTCACACCAATTTCTGTATTTAACCTGGGAATAACCTTTTCTCACTTTCTAAATTCCTTTAAGAAGCAGGGAGTGTAATAATTCTATCTTCCAAGGTCCCTCTATAATATGCTCTGGACTGTGTCCCTCTCCCCCACCACGCAGTAACGGGCAAAACCAGGAGAAGCTTGAGACAACTTTCAGTGTAACAATCAGACCTGGTTTGCAACTTCACACTGTATAAATGTTCAAGAAGTTGCTTCACTTTGCCACATGATAACAAGCAGCCTGCCACGTCCTGCTAAAGGATTTGTCAACTCGCAAACAGAAGAAGCATAAACATCCCACATGGGCCAAGTCCTCTAGTGAACAGACACGGTCATGAGTTTTTCAACGAAGTATTCAAGCACTGAATTACCATACCTTTGCTACATTTAATTTTTTTTTACAAATCTGAAGATTAGAAAACTCAACTAATACTTAATTTTATCGGAAAGTCCAATTTTACCTAGGATTGCAAGCATTCACAGAACTCCAACAGTTTTCTTTCATTTTCTATTTAAATCCTAATGCTTTTAAAGATCTAAAGACAAAGAGCGGGATTTTAAGTTATCAAAATTCCTCAACCGATGAGATCATTCTTCCCTTTTTACAGATTTGCAGTTCACAAACACGTTTCCAGGTTTTAACCTTTCATCCTAAATCAGGAATGGAAATCACGGTACCAGTTTTAACAGAAAGATGGTACAGCCTTTCCAGTTTTAATACGCACTGTTAAATTACAAATAATAAAAGACAATTCACAATAAAGGGCAATTAAGCCCAATTTGTGGAAGATGCTATACAGGGTTTATGCTTGGCAAATTAGGGAATATGAGCAATGCAGCTGAAAGGTTAAAAAAGCCACCACATTAAAAAAGCCCAGAAACACACAAAGAAAAAGACCACCACCACCACCACCTCCCCCCCCCAAAAAAAAACCCAAAACCAAAACAAACAGAAAAAAAGAGTAACAGTAAGAGGATAAAAGAACAGAAGGATAAATGACAGAAGATGGCATAACCAGATTCTCCCTAGTGCAAAAAGCACTGTTTGGGAGAAAAAACCCAAACAAAACACACTACACCAAAACCCCTAGTTTCTGGGTCTTCATCTATCTCACTGGCTTCTAATAAGCTTCCTCTATAGACAATTAAGAAAAATTGTCAGCTTTCATGAATCTCAAAATGGATTAATTGCCTCAGCAAGTGCAAGTTTCCTAAACTGAAACCTGAATTCAAGTTTTTAGACAGTGTCTATTGGTAGCATACCAACATAAAAATTCAGCTGTATACATAAGTATACATGCATCTCATAATGCTATGGCTGTGATGCAAAGGCAATGCAATTAGACAGACTGAAATTTATCCAGAGTAGAGCTACCACTAAAAAAATAAGTGGCATTAATAATTACATAGTCAATGTTTAAGGTTTATATTTCGTATAGCACAAACTAATGTGTTCAATTACTAAAACAACAAATCCAGTGAAGCATTTATGCTGCAGGCAGACAGCCTTAAAACATACGCTACATCATTAAGTATATGTGCTACTAACTAGTTGGGATATTTCAAGTTTCCTTCACACAGTACTCTACTGAATATTTGGTATATAGGATGAATATGTCCAGGGCTCCTAGAACATTTACTGACTTGTATAAAGCACATCTTGACACCTCCAACTTAAAAATAACTTCTTTTAAGGAGTATGAAAATTCCTGCATTACAAAACAAATTGTTTTCTGTCAACAAAAATAACCAAAGAGATCAAAATCAATTATAATAACTCTTATATATTTAGAAAAAAGCATACCCACCTTTTCATCTAGTTTTCCATTACAGTCAAACTGGTAGAGTGGTGCCAGATGACTCATAATCCACCAGCTAAAACTCAGTGGGTCTTTACATTGAACTGCTTCAAACCCAGACACACTTTCAGAAGTACTTGGCCGTTCAAAGATATTCTTTAGGGTTGTGTTCACCAAGTTCCAGAAACACTGTAGAAAATGCAAAAGTTAATTCGAACTGCGTTCAATAACAAAACCTATGTTAGCAATTTTCTCTACAACACTGTCCTGTTGATTAATTTGTTTTTACAGAGAACAAGCAAGATGACAGTCATTTAAAGAAAATAACAAAAAGCAGTGGTCAGTATTACCACAGAAAACTCAAGGCTACCTTAGAAAGTCCTCTCTCAAATGTCAGTAGAAAGCAATGTGGAAGGACAAGCTTGGGTCACCAGAAAAATGCAGTGTAATACTTCACAGGCAAAATTACAAGCTGATAGATTGATGACATGCAGACAGGACAGTGCCCCAACACTCACAAGAGAAAGGTTAGAGTTCTTTAATGAAGAATTGTTATAACATATTTTTGAAAAACTTCTAGTGCCAGACTAACGTAACCAAGAGGAATACAGTAGACACTAGAGAATCAATCTGAAAGACAGCAAACTGAGGTTCCAATTCCCTGTTTTGTCACAGTCTGTTCCAGCACTGACAAACTGATTAATTCTCTTTCACTCAGACCCCTGTCTATACCACAATATTACTACTTCTTACAGCCTGTGCCTATCTTTCCGAGTTTTAAGGAAGCTCTCTGGGACTTCTTTGCATGTGTATTTCACCCACCTTAGCTGGGTCCTGATCCTAACTTAGCTGCAAAGTGCTATTGCCAATGCAAACGCTTAACAGTAACAGTTTCACTTGTGCTGTCCACCTTTACATCTGTTGTCATTAACAAGTAAACAGCCATCAGTGAAAACCCTCTACTGTGAAGTGCTTCATTCTGTACTGAGTGAACTGTACTCATGGCACAGACGGCCACTTTGGTTCTTATAAAGGTTATTGCAGAAAACTTTCGAAGGATTTTGCCACTTCTTAGTGTTCATTCAGAGAAACATCAATTCTAACCAGCAGTCAAAGAAAGAAAAATTAAAATGCTAGAAAATATTAGCAAAGGAAAGGAACGAAGTAGAAAACATCATTATGCAATGTGTAAAATCATATGGCCTCCTAACCCATACTTGGAATACTGCACGTGATCCTGGCACTCTGTTACTCAAAATAGGATGTGGTAATATGGATAAAGGCTCAGAGATGGGTGACAAAGATGACCACAGGTAAAGAATGGCTCCTGAGAAAAATAATTACTGTAAGAAGTAAGACTCTTCAGCCTAGAAGAGGCAGAAGGTAGGATATATCAGAAAAAAGAACAAACTGAAGAGACATATAAGTTTGTACTGGTATAAAGAAGGAGAACAGGTTATGATTTGCTGATTTCCAATAGAAATGTAAGTGGGCATCTAGAGAAGTCAGTAACTAAAAGATTCAAAACCATACACAGGTTGTTCTTGTATACATGTATAACAAAGACAGAAATATGGGCTAGCTGGATCATCGTTCTGACTGCACCCATGTTTCTAATGCCTGGAGATGAACATGACGTATGAGAGAAACTGCAAATATTTTTTTTTTAAAAATAAGTGAACATGGCTTTTTGTGTTTTGTTCTTCCATAAAAAGAATGGAACTTTCACAGTGTATTCCTTTGCTTTGCTTTCTTTAGCACTAGGAGCACTCCTTATCAATGCCCTAGGTCATAACTTAACAGTACACTGCAAACCTAGAGTCAGGACTTCATGCACATTCAAGACAGTGGCCCAAGGCATCACAGTCAGCATGCAGTTCTCCTGGGGCTAATAAGAGGTTCAGTTCTATCATCAGATCTGTGCATTCATGGCCATATGGGAACATTTAGTGACTGTACTGCACATGTAACAGTGTTCTTCCATTACCTCTGTATGAAACCCTTTATTTCTGTGGTCCAGCAGCTGAATAAGTAGAATCCATAGTTCTTTAATGCAGGTACAGGGATAATGGCTATTAGTAAGAGCCTCAGAAGGTCGCACCTGAAAGGGAATATAGAATAACATTATTCACAGAACTGTTGATTTTTGAAATTTTGTTTTATATATCAATATTTCTTCTTGTCTTGGCTGTTTGGTTTCAGGGCTTTTTTTTTTTCCAGGTAAATAATATAGTTACAATTATACATTCAAAGGTGCATTATTTCACTATATCCAAAATATCTCTCTCATACAACAGACTCTTTCCTAATTCTACGTAACTTATAGGTTGTGCTATTTCCTAGTTTCTTCTGATCCACTCTCAAACACTATTTAATGGAATAAAAATGGCATTCCATATCCCAAATGAAAGGAACTTACAATAAATACTGATTCATTGTCTGACAGTAGGGAAAAGAAAATGATTGATTACATTTTCTTGATGTTCTTGAGAAGAAAAAGACTTCAAATAATTTAATAGCTATTATTGTTATTTTTAACTGAAAAATCCTTAATGACTAGGCATAATACTAGTAGAATATGTTGTTGTTGGCATGAGGATGTTAATGTTCCCACAACATTTCACAAAATCTGCTTTTCAGTAAATTTACTGCAAGGCATTCTTTTAATATGCAGAAAACAGCATATTTCAAGTCATGTACGTTATTTGATTACTATTCCATATTTAACAAAATTCACTCAGACTGATGCATTTCAAATGCAAAATAGTCTTCTTATGATTCATCTTTCAATTTTACATTCTCTGAATTGTGAAACAAAACAAAACAGCAAAAGGAAGTGCTAAATACATAAAAAAACTCTGTATGCGTTAATGTTTTTAAGATCTACCAGAACTGTATTTGAAATAATCATACTATAGACAAAACTTTACTTACTCTATCCTAAGACACATGAATCCACTGAACCGTATTCAGAGGTGGCAAAAAATGGGAGAAAAGCTTTGTTTAAATAGCACAATTCACCTTTTACCTTCAGCAAGGACACAATAGCAGAAATGTAGAAAGAAAAGAGGGAAGACAAAGCAGCTTATACGCATTTTATCCCTAAACAATGAGTAGTCCAGGTTTGAATAATAAACCCACACATCTCTAAAGCAAACAGAGAGGAATAGGTACCTAGAGAGATTAATTAATCTCACTGCAGAACTGTTGATATCCTTCCATGACAATAAAATCTACCTCGGATGACTAGCCGACTAACTCCTAGACATTTACATCTGATGAGATGGAGCCTGAATTTTTATATCCTCATGTTTTTTCTGATCCATTCATGCACAACTATTCTCAAATCACACTGGCACTTAAAATAATTTCTGAATTTGGAAACCTAATACCGTAAACTAAAAATTATATCAAAATATGCAATGCCAGTGACAGCAGTGGCTGTGTGAGACATTACAGAAGTGGGAGTGAGTGATTAAAACCCCACACTTTCACAGTTAGAATAAGTACATCACCAATAGTTTCAAATCTGTATAATATTCTATTAGGATGCAAACTTCTTATTTAGCATCCACCTTTAGAACAATATGTTTGCAACTACAGTTTCATACAGCTCCAAATCAGGTTTAAATACTGAAGGTTTAAATATAAACTTACATGTATATATAAATGTGACGCAACTTGTTTTTTCTTTCTCTCTCAAGAATCCCGTTTGTTCTATGAAACTGTCATGGTAGACCTGACATATTTTAAATACTGCTTTATTAATTTTCCACATATACTCACAGTATTTCACGTGCCTCTCTCTCCTCACACTTTTAGTTAAAGATCTGTTACAGGAATGTCTCAACAACCTAAACCAATTTTATGTAAATAGTATCTTGAAAATAAACAGTATGACCAATAAAGTCACTTGAAAAATTCATTATTTAACTATTAACTTTCCAAAACTGAAGTGCCTCAAAAATAACTCTAGTTATGACTCACCACCAAAGAGCAAAACAGATCCATTGGAAATGAGCAGTCTACTTATTAGAGATGCACTGTAACACTGGAGGCTTTTATAGATGTATTAGGCACAGGAACTATCTTATAAATGAGTTTCATGGACTACCAGCTGTTGCAGCAAGGTTTCTTCAGAAAGGTTTCTTCATCTACTGTTTGCATCTGTTACTGTGCTATTCTACAAGATTGCAGGATCTCTTCTGCAGGAAATGTGCAGCATCCATTCAGGACAGACTCTGGGTAGTAGTATCAAAGCAAGACACCATACAGATATTGGTTAGACTAAGGATAACCAAGATATTGTTTTCTTCAGAGATACTCTGGATTTCCTCTCACAACATTCCTCTCAGTTCAGCATCTTGGTAAGATGCTTAAAACCCCAAATTGTGGTGCTGTTGGCATAATAGAGCTCTGGTGCCAGAGGTATGGCTGCTGAAGGCAAAAGAAAGATATCCATGGATATATATTTCTCTGCAGAATGTGTCTCAGAGCACACTGGGCTCAGTATATGATCCAAGTCAAGCATCTTGATATCAGAGCTGCCCAAGAAAACAATCTGAAAATAGGAGTCTAGACGACTAGAGTTTATATCCTTCTTTCCAAGGATATCCACAAATGTTAAGAGCTGCACTCATGAGTGTTCTCAGTCAAAACCCAAGGAACATGTTTTAGTGACGAGCTGATGGTGTTACCTACTAGGGGTATTAGTTGCGTTTTCAACAGTTTTGAGGGATGTTATTTCCATTACAGGATGACAGCAATGACTGCATACTATAGGAGTCACCAGCGCAAGTGCAAGCTTCACTTCAGAAATTAATCTCAAATAGAACTCATTCAAGCTGTGTGGCCCACGCCTAGAGAGAGCTTAAGAAAAAGCAGTGGCAAAACAGTCTTCATTCTTTGTAATGTGGCTCTGTGAAAGTACGTTGAATCTGTCATCTTATCATCTGACATTTCCAAGCCTACCATCAAGCAAAATATTCAACAGATACTATTTGAATTTTCTTTTGTAAAACATTATTCTCATCTATTTGCCTTTTGTCAGGGGAGAAGATTGCAGTACTATCTGATAATTTAATAGATCAAAATTGATTTTAAAAGGTAACAGTTCTCTATAGGAAAGTACTTTAAAAGAACGGTTATCAAATGCTAGGACAGCCATTCCCCCCACCCTCAAAAGTAACATGAAGAAGAGAGACTCTATTTCTTATGCTTTTGTACTAGGAAAACATAAACGATATAGTGGTCACTGCTATTTATTCTCAGAGTTCACTCCTGCGTTCATGGATCACACATGTCCATCTAAAGCAGGTTTTACAACGACACAAAGATTACACAGCTCTTTTACTGGCTGTTATATGGAGCTATTATGACTTTCTAGCTGTGGAGTGCTCAAAACAAGTGAGAAAAATACTGCAGCTATAGAAGGAAAGAAAAAGAAAAAGAGAAGAGACAGACAAGTTTTCCCATGACAAATGCAGAAGTGCTGTAACAGAAAGATGAGGTGATGGAAATAGGCACACTGCAACAATAAACTGTAATATGACATTCTCTAAGTGTCCAGTTAGCCTACTGCCAGGATTAGTGTTATTCTCTTTTTGTTCCTGTTGAGAGAGTTTGAAAAGACTTTTTTTTTTTTTTTGCATCTATCGAAACCTTTTAGACTGTGCCATGTTTGGCATTCAACCTGGAACACTGAACTTAGCAAATGTGGCACTCACTTCTGCTCTGTACACAGTGCATTTCAATATTACTCTCTCATTCAACTGCCAGATGGTCATGAATAAATATAACACAATTTGAGCTCCTAACAAATAACTCTCTTTAAAACATGGAAATACAAAGCCATACGTAACATTTAAAACTAAGCACTAAGAAGTCATCTATGCACTGGTGCAATACCCAATTCATATGGTTCCCAGTACAAGCATCTAACTGCCCATGTCCTGTATAAAGAAAAAGAGTTACCTTTGTATACTTGTTGATGGCCAAGTTTATTAAATCAGATATGAGATTTCCACAGTGTTTTTCAAATAAACTGATATTGGTTAGATTCTCTCCGGTTAGATTTATGAAATGGTCAGCATATACAACTTGTCCTAAAACACAAAAGAAAAGTAGAACTGTTTAGTTCCAGGCTTGGCTGCAGCAAAATAAGACAGACAGGATTTCTTTTCTAATATATATATATTCTAGAATGGGCTTGTTGACCTGTATGTAATTTTAATTTATACATTCATGTGAGAAAGCTCATCCTAAATTCAAACTAATCCCTTCATCATTGCACTGAAATCTGGTATTATTCAGGTTGACAGTAAAAAAGCTTGGCACTTTACAGCCTTTTATTGGCACAGATTTTGCAGAGGAATAAAGATTTATTTATCTGCAAGTTCCTCTTTGTCACATGCCAGTGCGCATGTTCTGGATTCATGACATGTTTTGCAGATATGCAAGTTGATGACAAACAATTCTGGAGAGGTCTAACACTTTCCTTTGGATGTGTTGATGTAAAAAGCTGGCACGATCATGTTCCAACTTGAGCATTTGTAGGCATTAACAGATAAAATGGTGAAGTTAAGAGGCTGTAAGATCTTATCCCACAAGCTTTTCAACAGTACATCTCCCTTGACATCAGTGGAGCAGACATAGAATGAGCCTGTATTTTATTCCCAGAAATGTAAGGTAAAGCCCCGAACCCACTACACTGCCCCTGGTCTCAGCAGTATGAAGTTTCCACTCAGAACACTTTATAGAATGAGATAAACACCTAAGAAATTCTAAAAGGAACATAAGAATACAAGATAATACATGTAGAGATATTACTGTCTTGACTAGTAAATTTTGTTGTTAAAAATCACCAGCTTTTTCTTACAAAGATAGATTACTCCATTATTACTCAGAACATTATCTAGAAATAAATATTGAATTCTGGAAAATAAATTGCCTCCAACAATTTCACTATCCTTTCTCCAAAATGCTCTAAAAAAGGAAAACAGGCTATGCCACAATGGATCACAAAAGAAACTTAGAATTATGGAACAAAAAGCCAACCCACATGCTATCCAGTTACAGAGGCATGCAGAAACAGAAAATGTGTTAATGTGAGCAAGGCTGTGTTGTGACAGCGCTCGGAGCAGGCAAAAGCTAATCTAAGAGCTCAGATTCAACATGAATTACCTGGGCTAAACATACAGTGCCTTCTTTCTACACCTCACCATTCCTTCAACTCTTGCAATTCCTATATGGAATTTATATCAATAACTTATAATAACGTGGCAGCGACACACTGATTATAGAATAAAATACACTTTTGTGATTTATTTTGGTAGAATGGACATGGAAAATAGATGTGAGCCTCACACAGCAAATAAAGTTCTCTTCCGTATTTTAATAATTATTCAGCAAACTCAACTACTCTGAAATTGAGTTTTTCAGTTGTATTCTATGACCTTTTTAATCTAGCTTCTATGAACAGCTTACTCTTATCAACTTACTTTTTGCCCTTTTAAAGCCTTATAAAATTTTTCTTAAAAGATATTGCCCTGCCCTTTTCTTGCTGTACTTTTATAAGCTCCTCTGATTGAGGCTTCTTCTTTTACCCAATATTTTCTTAGTGCACATGGTTAACAATACAAACTCTCTCCTCCAAGAATCCTTGTTCTGGTCCACCCCTGGACACTTTTCCTACATTATTTTCATCAAATTGCCATTCACTGTTATGCATTCTGGATATCTGTAAATGCATTTTTATTTGTGATGTCAAGAAGTGCATTGTTATTAAATATTTAGCATGAGTTGAGTATGAACTTTTTGATCTTTGTTTTGACAGAACAAATTTCTAATACAATTTCATTTAGTTTGAGCTACATGATGATTCACAAAGAACCTACCTTTACCATATTTGAGTTTACCCCATTAAACACAGCTATGCTTAAAAACTACCAGAAGTAGTTTTGATTCTGGACAAATCAAGATGGGAAAACTAGGTAAGTCATAAGTAAAAGAATAAGTGCAAGAAAAAGGCCTGCATACTTACTCATCAGTTTTTCATCTAGTACATGAAGAACTTCTAATACTAGCCAGTTAATATCCAAATGGAGATGTAGTAAGTGCCATGATGGAGGAAAGACCTGTGATTAGAAATACATTTACTTATACTTAACATTTCTTTAGTGAATTCTGGATACTGTACTAAGACAGGGTGGTCAGGCTTTCGAACAAGCTGCCCAGGTAAGTGGTGGAATCACTATCCCTGGAAGTGTTCAAAAACATGTAGATGTGGCATTTGGAGACATGGTTTAGTGGAGAACATAGAGGTGCTGGAGTAATGGTTGGACTTGACATTCTAAGATGGCCTGCAATGAACATTATGGATATCTATGATCAAATACAATGTAACATACAAATATGCCATTCAGTTCAAGAAAAAAAAAAAGAAACAAACAAAAAGCTTCATTACAATTCTGCCTGTAAGAGGCTATTTATGAAGTTTTGATTCAAGCTTGACAAATTATACCACCCTTAGTTAATCTTTTCTTTACAGAAAAGTATTAGGTAGCACAGAAACTGCTAAAGTGAGCTCTTAAAATAACTCTAAAATTTTAGTATTCTCTTCCTTAAAGTTTACTTGAAATTGCTGGTTTTCATCAGCTCAACAGTGGCCATACTGACAAGCTAAACAAACAAAGACTCAAAATGCTGCTTCTCAGTGGATCATTCCTCTCCAGATACTAGTTTTTACAATAGAAGCCTGAAATTCCCTTTCCATCTTTATAAAAGATTTGAAAGCATTAGCTATGATACGTGTATGCACAAATCCTAATGGTGAATACCTCACTAGTATTTAATGCTGCTGTGCCTCCTTCCACATCTGCACTTTTCTTTGTATACAAGATCTTTCCCATTCTGAGTCAGATTTCAGGAAGTATTTTTAAAGAAATGCCCCTCCTACTGGGAGCTCAGAAATTTTAAACATTACTACAGACAAACACCAAGGAATTTTTAAAATAAGCTATGCTAATTCAAGCCTACTTATCTACCTGTAATTGGTATTATCATCTGTATACTATAAGAAGAATTCTAAATCTACAGAACGAAAATAAATAAATAAAAACAACAACAGAAAATCCTGATCTCATTAGTTGAGTATGCCAAGTACAGGATGGCATTTAATAAAGAAAAAAAAAACAAACCAAAAAGATTAACTTATATTAAGCCAAAATTTATCAAGTTGAATACATAATGCCACATAAGAAATTAAAATTATAAAAAGACATCAACCTTAGCCTGATTTTGAATAGTAAATGCTGCCAGAACATTACTAGGAAGTTCACAAAGGTGACCAATGTGCACGGTCAAAGCATGAAGCTCTTCCACCAACACTGAAGGGAACTGAGCTTCTAGTTCTTCATAAGGATGCAGCATTCCATCAGTTTCCTCCTTCGGGGGTTCCAGATACCTGAATGTACACACAATCAGAGAATGGGTAAGAAGCAGCTACACAAAGCTCGGTACGCAAGTTAGTACAATGTGTGTAAACCTCACCTGAAGATGAAAACTTTCACATAGTGCAAAAACTTAAGACATTGATGCCTGATGCTCTCTGCTTCAGAGTGCAAGTGTGCAGCTTGACCTGAAGTAAAAGAGATCAATAGCTTAAAGCAGATGTGACCACACCATGACTCATTTAACATTTGCATTCTCCACAGTAATTAAACCAGATCACTGGAAAGACATCCTCTCAGGACAAGTTGAGAGGTGACTGATGGTAAACATCCACTTCTAAATGTCATCTTGCCAGCAGGATTCATTCTTTATCTTATCATCTCAGGCACATATCCAGATACAGATAGAAAAGAAGGCCCTCAGGAAACATGAGGGCAAGCACTCAGTGCTGGAAATCATTCAGCTCTACTGCCCTGCTTCCAAGACACCTTCAGTAAAGACATGGGTAAAATAATGTATCAGCACCCTTTTCTCTTGATAGACTTAAACAGGTGGACTTATTTGTAAACACACTATGTAACTTTTCCTTGGAAGCATCACTGTTGCACTGAACTTTGAGATGTATAATGCTAAGAGCCATCCATTCACAATCCTGCCTTTCACTTGCAGCTCTGTATCCTTTCAGGAAGTTATTCTGGCTATATGTCTCCCTTCCTTTGTTCTCTGAAGCTGTTGTTCTCATGGTGTTACCATCCTCACCTAGCACTTCCAAGCTCAAACACCCCCATTAGAGCAGAGATTCACTGGAAGTTATTGTCACTGTGTGAGAATCACTCCTTATTTATTCCTACACCTTGCCTGGTAGCTTTCAGCTTATATTAGAGAAAGACAAAACTTAGTGCATAACAAACCAAACACAGTCACTTAAACACCAAATAACTACTGCCCAGTAATATATATACACACAAAAGCTTAGCAAGCAGTCAGCCTGCAACACGTGTACCTAATTATGCACACGTTGATTATTCAGAGCATCTTCAATGCAAGCATTGAATGAGAACCTTGGGCAGTGCCAAATGAAAGTGCATCACCCTAGAGGAGATGTATGGCAAAAGCTCTTGGTCACCTACTATACCAGACTGCACAGCCAGAGAAAGACAGTTGTCTTTGCTCCTCTCTCCAGCTGACCACTGAGGAGTATTCCCATTTTTTAATCTTGCTCTCACACTCCCTTCTGTTTCCCCCCATCTCCTCCAGTTAATCTGGAAGTTCACATATATCACTTGTAACAGACCCCAAAAGTAAAGCTTTGTGCATACAAGCCTATCTCAACACCTTCTGAGCAACAACACTCAGTGGGCAAAGCAAATCAACTGGTACAAGCATCAGAATATTCCCATGTACAGCCTACCTGCACCACACCAGAAGCCATAGCATGGCCATGGTAATGAACCACAAGTTTAATTCACTCTGTTCTAAAGTAATTATTTATAGATATTACTACTGATTTGTAGCAACAACAAATGCTACATCCTAAATTCTTGGAAGTTCTGTTTAAGCAAAATTTTATATTATAGTACTTTTTACATGCCTTCTACATTACCCAGTTCTCAGTACAAAGTCTCCAAAGCTCATCAGGACTAATAGGAAGCCAAATTTAATGTACAATATTGATATCTATATAAACACACAGTATAACAAAGATTTACTGAGCCAAAACACTTAACTGGGGTTTTAAACAGTGGTGACAGCACATTTATTTAAGACACCAATAATACGTAACATCATCCTGCCCGACCATTTTAAATACTTCAATCCTCATGACAGCCTTCTACTACTAGCCCACTTCTGTAAAGGGGGAACTGAGTCACAGCTGAATCAGTGACTTGCTCTGATTCAAAAGAAAGGCTGGTGCAAAGCACAAAATTCAAGTTCTTCATTTTACTAGCTTAATTGACAAGTGGATGAACAGGATACAAAGAACAGAAGACAACCAAGCAAGTGCTTAAATTTAAGTGAAAAAAGAACTACAGAACAGTTTCTTGGTGTCCAGTTACAATAGAAAAGTTCAACTGTAATTTAAAACAGGCTATTTCCATTTACGTCAAAAAAATTAGATTTTTTGGATACTATCAACAACTGGATATGAAAGAAGCTTGATGTTAAATTCACACCAATGATTTAAACAGCAGAATATGACAATATCAAAAAATAAGGTGTAAAAATATTCACTCATAGAACACTAGCACTTTATCTGTAATGAGAAGACACAATAGACAGTTTATTTCTGAGTAATTACTGAATTTCTCAACTTGCTAAGTAATTCAGCCTTCAACTTACAATAAGCCCAAGGCTGCAATAATCCTTCAGAAACATGCTTCTTCTCATGCCTCACTATTTAATTGAAACAAACCATTTTGTAATGATCCCATTTTATCGATCCCACTGCAAAGATAAATAAAGTTTGTAAATAACTCTAAACTAAGCAAATATAACTAACTCATTTAAATGTAAGCCAAGGGAACACTGAAGAAAATTCCAAGCCACTACCTCTATAACTAAAATAGTTGTTGGGATGTTTGATGAAATTTTCTGGTTTTAATTAAAAGAGTTAGTAGTTTTGCCAAATTCTGCTCTAGCAGTGACACCTTAACTCAAGTCAAATTAACGCAAAACGCCCTGCTAAAGTCAGTAAGGATTGCCCTGTGCATCTACCATACAGGCACATCTGGTTCCAAACTGACTCCCAACATTTCCGCTACCTATTTCCCTACTACCTTACCGCATTTGGTTGCCTATATTTCTACCCTTACTGCAGTTTTATGCTACTTATATGCTGTTCTGAGGCACACTCCAAATGCCTTTGATCAAGAGTCAAAGCACAAGCATGATCTGTGAGAATTTACTTCTGTAATGAAAAGGAAGTCAGTTGCCTATTGCAATGTCAAATTAAATTCGTAAAACTTACCAAAATCAGATGAACTCATTTGTACTAGGTTTTCCAGTCTGTACATCTGTTGCCTAATTAAAGGAATACAAAGATTTATGGTATTTATATAGGTAAAAGTTGTTTAACTCCACCTCAGTAAGCTCAAAATAGAACAGAGAAAGGTAAGAGGTGTTTCTTGCTTTGTAGTTCTGAAAAAGCTTACGGAAATGTAACTTAGGAGAGAGTTTTAGTGGAAGGCAATGGACACATCCAAGTGTGAAAGGATGACATGGAATAGAATTTTTGCTTGTTTTTAAATCATCAAACACAGTAGCAAAAAAACCCTATAACAATTGGCTAAATATTGGGGAAGGTAAAATATAACAATACAGACAAAAACACTCGAAAGCCATTCCCTGCAAGTGATCTTTCCACAAGCATAACTCAACTTCATATTCGACCACAGAATAAACCTAAAAGTTAGCTCTCATGGCATACACTCAGTACACACTAAATTAATCCACCTGTGAATGTGAATTAGTACATTCTGTCAGCAGCTTCTCCCGCTTCCTGCTTAGGGTGGTCAGCTCCTTAACTCCAGCACAAAACATAAACAGCAAAAAAGACAGTAGAGTAAACAGAGATGTCTCTAGAAAAGTTAAAGCTCAGCTCAGTTTTGAGAAGAAAGAAAACATTTTTAAAGAAGCTAAGTGCCACTGCAAATGAATATTTTTAAAAAAAGCTGTAACATAGGTAAATACTCAGCCATATTTTGTAACAACTGTTATTTGCAAGTGGTCTTCCAGTAGAATCTCCACAGAGATCAAGCAGTACTGAAGTGACTATATGAAAAGCACAACTGTGTCAGACAGACTTTTGAAAGAAAATGCTGCATAAATTGAGGAGGGAGCTCTCTGCCTCATTTCTTATACAGTCAAAGCAATAACTACTGAAGGATTCTAAAATAGGCTACTTGGATCTAACACAAATCAAATGTTCTTACAAAAAAAAACCCCTGAAAACTAGGAAGCATCTAAAAGACACAAGAAGCATCTAAAAGACACAAAACTCCAGGTTATAACTTGTATATTAAAGTGCAAACACACAGTAAAATGATCTCCCTTGGCTCCTTCTTGCTTCCTTGGATAAAGCCATGTCAGCTACCCTTCCATCATTTAGGTGAGTTGTAGAGTTTTTTTGTTTGTTTCGAAATAAAAGTTAAATTTCTGCCTGGATTTTTCAAGGATTTCAACCATGTAAAAAGGAAGGAAGTTTGAAGCAGGAGGACTTTATGAAACAGGGCTGTTGAGACTGGAGTTTAGAGAAGGAAGGTACCAGAAAGGAGCTACACAGGAGAAAAAAAAAAGAAAAAGACTCTCCAGTGAATTGACAAAAGACAAAATACAGTGGGCTGATAAAATTAAAGCACAAACTGGGCGCAAGAAATACGACAAAAATACTATTATTTAAATAAATCATTTTAATTTCAATTTGCATTTGTACCTCAAGGACTGATCCTCATGGCTGTTAATCACTAAGTCATTTGATTTGCAAATAAACATTCCAACAGTTAAACTGGTACTTCTGTTTATTAATCAAAGATGTATTATCTTAATATACCCACTTAAATGGTTACATAGTCTCATTCACTTTGACTCACACTTCTATCACATGAAAACCCATAAGTAAGAATTTTTACTACGCAATTACTATTTTAACTTGCAGTTCTGCAGTACACTATTATTTATTACAATATTAAAAAATGCAAATAATTTTTAATTACAATATTAAGTATAATCTTAGACATTAAAAAAGACTAGCTTTCTGTAAGCATGTATTTAAACATAGATATTAACTGTACTTCAGATATTTAACTATTTACAGCCACTCTCTCCTCAAAAACTATTGTAACTTGTACTTAACACATTCAATTTCCACAGTGGTAAAAGGAACTTTTCTACTTTCAGTTGTCAACTGGTCTATAAATGAAACTGTTCCATTTCATGACTGAACGAATGAACTGAATGCCTTTGCAGAGACATCCTCCTTTGCAGAGGGACTTGTCACACCAAAAGACAACTTAGCAATCAAACATATGGCCAAGAGTTAGCTGAAATCCATTATTCCTACGAGGTCAATAGGTTTTAAAAGAATGTACAGCTTGAATAACTTAAAAACCACAATAAAATACATTACGCCTTATGTTCATCTCTATTACAATTACAGAGCAGTTTACATTACAGGAAAAAAAACTTTAAAAATAGACATTTAATTCAATATTCCTGTGTCACTGCCCAGTGATTTTATGCTAATGAAATCAGTTAAAAACAGTTTAAAAATCAGACTAAATGCTGAAACTTTTAACTTAATTATACTCCTATCTCCCCTTTTATCACTTTGGGGTTTTTTTTAAAAACACAGTGAGGTCAAAGCTTGCATCAAACAAGCAAAGCTAAATAATACTGGTTTTAATATAATTCCAGTCATCTACGTCACCATGTTCCAATAAACCAGACCCTATTAATCATGTTGCACATCATGCCCTTGGTCATACCCTGAAGGGATGGAAGAATCCACTGCAATGAAATCAACGATGGAATACATCACATATGTCTGTGAAATCATACAAAAGCTCCTCTCCCATCCACTCTCTGTATGTGCTGTACATCCTGAGGATTATCGGTAGCAAAGAGGATTATCAATGATCTGTGTATTTGCATTGACCAGATTAAGCATCTACATTGAATTAGTCAAACACTGAGTAACTGTATCTGAAGAGATTGCTGAAGCTATCCTAATCCAAACAATTGAAGAAAGCACTGCATCCAGCATTTATAGTATTTGATTTTTAACCTCCACTTTCCTTTATGCACAAAAAAAGACTAAAAATCTTGAAAAGACAACTTCAATTATATGGGTAGCACAATCTCATTCAAGGAAATCTTACATAGTCTATTCATATATTCTGAAGCTAGAGCCTTCTAAATTAACCCCAACACTCTGTTGTAATAACTGTACTTAATTTTTTTTTTAATCTGGTGATGCCTAAGATATGCATCACACTACTTAGAAACTTATTATTAAGTCACATAATATTAAAAAATCCATGACACAATGTACTTCTTCCTGCAATTCCATCTGTGTCTTATCCATCACTTACTGGAGCATTAAACAGACAGTATTAATCTTTTTTAGACGCATTGCATAGCTCACAGTCTTTTATGATGTTACTACTAAAAATGTGAAAAGTTTGTTATACCCTTACAGTAGGTATAATTACAGACGTGGATTAATTATAAAATACAGTGTTATCATACCTAAGTAATCCAAAGAGAAATCCACAGGATTCAACTAATGCCATTTCAGTAACCCACTGAAAGCCAAATAATTCCACTGTATTTTCTTCATAGTCATTTGGAGAAGGATCTAGTCTCAGCAAAACCCTGCAAAACAGAGCCAACAATATTCATACATTTACCAGTAATAAACCTATGGAGTACAATATCTACAGCTGGCTTATGTACCACCAATACTTTCTGAATATATCAGAAACATGTATGTGACAGATGTCTCAAAGAAAGTTGTACCTTTTAGAGCAATACGATCTATAGAAAAATGACAACTCCTAGCTTCAAAAGCATAAGAACAGGATATAGTCACAGGTCACAGTATACTTTGGAAACAAAAATTAACAAGTCCCCACCTCGAAGTATCTTCATACTTACAAAGGGGCTGAGACATAACATACAGACTGTGAAGAAAAGAGGCTGCTATGTAAGATAATGCACTGCTCTGTATGCCTGGGATCTGTCTCAGTGCACACTACATACCTAGTAACTAATGCTAGAACACACATTTGTTTATTTATATACATTTAATAATATTTATACTTAACACACTGCTAAAAGCACATTTTTGAGCAGATGAACAGATAAGGGTCAAAATGGGACCTTGTCATTTTAACTTAAACTAACTCTAGGCCATAACTACCCTTTGCTCTTGCTAAAAAAAAAAATGAATAACATCAGAATTACCATTTCACTGAAAGTAGAGAAAATTAGACACCTGTATTGTTAAAACATTATAATTGTGCAAATGAAAAAATATTTCATTAACATGCTTGGAAAAAAAATATCACAGCAAACTGCATAATGACAGCATGGTAAATTATTTCAGAATCTTCCCACTGCCTTTCATAAAATAATCCCACACAGATGAAGCTCAATTCCCTAATATGTAAAAAATATTTTTATTTTAAAAATTAAAAATATATACTAGGCGAGCACTTAGTTTCCATTATATTACACACCAAATTCATATTCTGCTTGAACTATGCACTATTTCCAATTTAGTTCTCAGAGGCCAAAGGAATCTGCTGAATAATTGGCTCAACCTCCCATAACACCTTAGCTCACTTGGTAACTTCTTGAACACTGGACTGCTTTGAAGGCTCTAGCAATTAAAACCAGCTATTCCAGTTCCGAGCAATGAAAAGTAGAAGAGTCCCTCACACAGCAGCTTTTCTAGGATTTTGCAATCCAGGTAGACAACATAAATACACAGTAGAAGAACAGTGTTATCACAACTATAGTGACTGGGAAACCAGTTTACATGCAAGCTCCTGAGTGAGTTTTAATGACAGAAACAATTTCAGGTGAAATGCTTCTTTGTCAATGTGGAATCCGCTACTGATATATTCATGCAGATACAGGATCCCTCAATCATCTACTTGACATAAATTTGAATGGACGTGCTCTGATGCAACTAAAACATATGATAAATAAGGTAGAGAAAGGGGGAGGTGCAGTGGAACCCCCCCCCTTAAGCCTTTACAGAAAAGATTGTGGAAAAAAAAGTAACAACAAAAAACATGAAGCCTGGTAGGAGGACAGACAGAGAGAAAGACTAGGCTTTTGTAGGAAAAACAAGACAACCCCTGTAGGAAGAGCAAACAGTACAGAAAACTAAGTTGAATGAGAGACAATAAGGTAGATAATAACTAAACTAAAGTAATGTTTTAAAATCTCACAGAAAATAATTATTTGCTATGCATATGACTTCAAAACCTTAAATACAGAACGCATGCAAGGGTGAACCTTTGAGAAAGATGGTCTTAAAGCTACTAGGGCCAGCCCCAGCAATCTGGGGAAGCCAAGTAGAGCAGGTTTGTTTCTATCAAGTGGAAAAGAGAGAAAAATGGCCAGCATTTAATAGAGCACACGACTGGGAAAAGCAGTGCTGAAGTCTCCTCAGATATTTAAGTGATCTTGGATGCTGCTGCCCAACAGGCCAGTTTGGAATTATCCTAACAGGCTTGTAAATGCCCATTACAGTGTCTTAAAAGTAAGTTCAGAAAGCTAGGGACTGCACCTAGAGCACTGTTCAAAGCTGTTTATCAACACAACAGCCCCTCCCACTTTGGTATCACCAAGTTGATTTCAGGATCAGAAGAACTGAAGAACAAACTGATCTGGAAACCTGTCAGCATTCAAAGGCACCAAACACGAGTGGAAAGAACATCTCACAAGACTTTTATATTCGTAATTCAAAAAAAAATCCCATACCTCTTAAGAGACCCACTTGCTAAATAAGACTCTGCAGAGAACCTTCTCCCTCCATTTTGGCTGTCAAAAGCACAAGAAAAGCAAGACGGCCTCGAGTCCTCATTCTCCACTTCCATCGCCAGCTCCAAGCTTTCAGTGAGAAATTGGGATGTGGAGGAAGCCCCAAAGTCATCCTCCATTGTTTTCACCTGATCCAGAAAATAAATAGATAAATACAAAAATGCTCATAGATTTTCTTCAAATAAATTTCTCATTGTTACCACTCCACATCATCCTTCAGCTCAAGTGAGGACACAGATCTGACCAACTGTAACACTGAACGAAAAGCTGAGAGGCACCACCAAGAAAGGCAATCATGGCCACATGCCCTTGTCAGGCAACTCTGCCACCTTGTGCAACCACATCTTCCTCACTGAGCAGAGCCTGTTCAAGAAGACACATCAGTGACTTCAAAAATCTCCAAACAGGTACATTTTCCTCTGTTTTAGCTCTCTAAATTAATTAGTGATGAGATCAGACTAGTTATAACAGGAAGCAGGAATGCATTACAAAGCTACTTCCAGCAACACTTCATTTTATGACCAGAGTAGCTATGCTATGTAAATACATCATGCATTACAGACTGTCTGTAACTTTAAGGCATATTAACTTCCTTCTAGGAAACAGTGAATACATCCCACATGATAATTATGGAACTCTGAAATGCTGAAGTTTTAAAGATTAGAAAATTACTGTATGGCTGATTCTGACACAGTAGGGAGCTCCTATCAAAAGAAAAGTCTAACTACCCAGGAATCTGAAAAAAGAGAAGCAAAACCAAAGAAGGATTACTATCTCCAAAAGAAGTTCACTGTATAGTTAATATCAAGTGTATTCATATTTTATACAATATACTGAAAGAGCAGAACTAGGCAACAGATGTCAGGGATTCCTATAAAAACATGCGAACAATATATCTAAAACTCTAAATTAAAGTTTTCAACTTCTTTGCTGGCAGATTTTGATATGGTTCTTGCAGAAACTAGTTTACACCATGGCTAGAGGTAGGTAATACAGAGGCTTAAATGAAAAATAAGCTCAAGGGAAAAAAAAGAAGAAAACCGTTTCAGTTCTACTTTCTCACATCCATTCACATTCCTGCGGAGCAGACGGCTGTGCAAGTAGGGAAAGAATGACTTCAGCACTCCAGTTTACAGCAGGACCCTATGTGCGGGTGTTGGCACGGCTGGCGAGGCAGCTGACGGGAATGCCCTCAACCACAAGAGTTCCTAAGGAAAACCTGTTCAGTTTAGGGTATCAAAATCGCCCCACACGACAGAAAACCCTGGGGGAAGAGCTACATAAAAGGGCAGCTCTTCCCGGCCATAACTCCCATCAGTTCCATACTTGTCTACCACATCCCTGATCCAGCGGAAACAATTAATGAATTTAAGCACCTCAACCTCCTTGGTCGCCAAGCAGAACCTTCCAGGCGGCTGCAATCCTCGGGCAGGAGCTGCAAAGCGGCGGGAGCCGCCGGGAGCAGCACCGCCGGCCACCNCCGCCCGGGCCGCCGCTCCCCGTCCGCGCTCGGGCCCTTTCCGTACGGCCCGCGCGCCGCCGTCACCCGGGCACTGCGCAGGCGCCAAGGCGCCCATTGGCCGCCGGCCGCTCCTCCCCAGCCGCGCTTCCTCCTCCCGCTCTGCTTCCTCCTCCTCCCGCTCTGCTTCCTCCCCGGCACAGGAGAGCCCGCCCGGCCGCCCGCCCGCTCCCTC
>VZTF01004992.1:651323-687343 GCA_013397755.1 Cnemophilus loriae | reverse complement strand
CCGCTGCCTCTCCCCCTGCCTCTCCCCGTCCCGCCCCGCCCACCCCGCGGCGAAGCGCCGCCCGCCGCTCCGCCCAGTGCTGATGGGCCACCCGGTTTCTCTGCTTAGCCAGGAGTGTCCTGGTGGGGCGGTACGATGAGTGGCTTTTGGGCCACCTCGGACAGGCACGCCACCATCTTGCAACTGATGTTAAGCTGCTTCCCGTGTGCTCACAGAATCATGGAATCACAGAATGGCTTGGGTTGGAAGGGACCTTAAAGATCATCTACTTCCAGCCCTCCTGTGGTGACTTCAACTACACCAGGGTGTTCAGAGCCTCATCCAGCCTGGGCTAGAACACCTCCAGGAATGGGGCATCCACAACATCGCTGTTCAGCAGTGCCTCATCACCCTCACAGTAAAGATTATTTTCCTAATACCGAATCTAAACCTACTCTTTCAAGTTCAACCTATTCCCCCTTATCCTGTCACTGCATGCTCTTATAAATAGTCTTGCCCCATCCTTCCTGTAAGTTGCCTTGTACTTCAACTGTCCCCTACCTTTCTCTGGTATCTTTCTTGTCTAGACTTTACCTGAACCTCATTTCCCTTCTTCTCCTCAGCCTTCTCAGTTCAGTCATCCCCATGCTCCCTCACAGGGATGGGCAAGAGGTTCTCCTGGTCTTTTCTGAAGCCTTACAGATCCAGATCCAACCTTCCTGTGTCTGTCAGGTAATGCTCGTATCCCCAAACATACACAATTCTCATCAAGCTTGGGAAGTGGTGTCTAGTGCGTTTGAAATTCAAGCTAGATATCACTCCTATTTTTTACTGCAGCACTTCCATTGGGTGTGACAGTCACCACAGAATGGGGGTCAGGGCGAAAGTCCCAAAACCTGTGCCTGGCATAACTTAGCTCAAAGTGCATACTGTGCACCTAGTGGCTTCTGGGTCTTTTAGAAAAAGTGTTGTATTATTTTGGATTGCTGTGGTTTGATTTTGTTTCAAAATGAATGCTTTTCCAGTTTTGCCTGGATTTTGGGTGCAAAATAGAAGCAGTGCATAAAACTTCCTTCTAGTAAGAAAGTTGCTATAAAAAGTTTTGCTGTTGCTGCTACAGCTTGCTCTGAAAGCTTTGCTGTGATTTAAAATGCTTCGTTTGCTCCTGTGTCTGTAAGAATCTCTCATTTCCTTCTTTAAATTCCTGTCTAATTAAAACAACAGTACATCATGGTTAAATAAAACTGTACCCAGGATAACCCTGATTTCCATATGCAGATTTATCTGCACTGACAGCCCTCTCTCCCTCTCTTAGTCTTTCTGTTTCCTCTCCCTCCCTCACTCTCCCTCTTTCTCTTCCCCTCTGTTTCTCTCCTCGTCTTTTTGTCTCTTTATGTCTATTGCATTATGCCTGAATAATTTTCAGTCTTTTTTTTCCTCCCCTCTTGCACGCACATGCTAAAATAACTAGACAAAGATGTAAGGTGGTTGCTGCAGTCCCTGTCTCTAGGACAAAACCAAGAAAGCTTGTGATTGCATTGCCACCTTTCCTTTTTTTTTTTTTCTTTTTTTCTTCCCCAGCCATGCTTGGTGATTAAACTTCCTCAGGATGGGGAAGAAAAAGGAGCTGGAAATGAAATAGGGTTGAGGAAAATTCCCATTGCAGCAGCTGCAGCCAGTGGTGTCTGCTGCCAGATGTGCGAAGGTTCCTGGGGTCCTTGTCACTAAAAGGCAGTATTCAAATATTTGGAGACAAAAGCTGCATCCTCAGTGATCATTTTCTTTATTTAACATGGCAGCAGGCATCGTGTGGGGAAAAATCAACACGCTGAATGTTGAATCGGACTTTTCTCCTTTCTGGGATGAAAGGATGTTATCTATCCCGTGCCAAGAGGGAACTGAGGTAAGAGAGCTGATCCAGCTCCTATTTTTTCCTAGTATATTTCCTAAGCATCTTTTCTGAAACAACCTATATATATGTGTGTGTGTGTGTGTGTGTGTGTATACATATTTCTATGTTTGTATATTTGTATATTTGTGTATGCGATTTTAAGGCAGTGAGTGGTAATGCTTTTTTTTCCTTCCTTCACATCAACCCAGAGAAAGTTAATTCACAATATATATTCAGAGCTTGTTCAGAAGGGTAGTTTTGAGGGATTTATTTTGAATACCTTTTTGTTTCCAGAGAAGACTTCAGCAGTGACATCATGGTCGGCTGCTGATATTAAACCCTATTTTCAAAGTCTATAAAAAAAAAAAAAGCCAGTAACTTTGTGATAAGAAATTGTGCAGGAGATTCATATGCTCTATTTTTCAGTTGCACTCTAAATATTGGAAGTCTTATTAAAGCGATAGTGAGAATTTTTTATTATTATTATTTCTAGCACAGAAGCGATGAATGCTGCATAATTAAGTACAGTATTTAATTTGGCTGTTGTGAAGCAAAAGAATAAGGTAATAATTTTTATTGTACTAATCAGACTCAAGATGTTCTCTGTGTTAATTGGGTTAAAAAAATTGCAGTACTTATTAGAAATTCTAATTTCACAATGCAGCACTGACAATAAGCTCAGCCAGTGAATTATTCACATCTTTAATTTGCTCTCTTAATGACAGTGTTCTGTAATCAGAGTGCAGCGACTGCTTCCTATGCATTATGTATGATGTTCAGGACTTAAATGCAGGACATTATGAAGCCTCTCAGTGGCTCAGTAATTAGTTTTCCACAAGACAGGGCTTAGATATTCACAGATAAAAGTCTACAGCTGAGATAATGTTAAGGTGGTGACTCATGCTAACAAAAGCAGGGAAGTTCAAATTTAATGCTGAAACTGCTCTCCATTCTCCCTCATTGTGCGTAGGTGCAGGGGGAGGGGAAGAAAGTCTTCAAAACTAGCCCGCTATGGTGAGTACGCTGCGGACAGCCCGAAGGGGCAACGCGGGGGCTCGTTTCACTCCGGGACCGTGTTTTTGGCAACTTTACTGATCGGAGGGTGGAGGCGGAGCTGCGTTTGGTGCCTCTTTGTAGTGGTTGTGAAAAGGGCAGTAATGTACACACTATCACAGAGCAATCATGTATAGATGAGATGTATTTTAAAGGATTTCATTTGAGTCACTGGCATTTGTAACTTTGTCAAATTACGATGTTTTGAATGGGAGCTACTTTGTTATGTGTAGAAACTTTAAGAATACCTGATACCGGCTATATTGCTATTGTACCTATTTCAGCTGTCATGGTTTTTATACATTTTAGAAAACTTTATTTTCTAGTAGTTTAGTTCTCACCATCCGAAATATGAACAGTGATGCAGGTTTTTCCTTTTTTCCTTGGATCATTTACCTGGTGTTTGATCAAGTGATTTAAATGTAGGGAATATGCATGGCTATGTAACTTTCCTACTTCTACATGCTTCTTATTACAGAATAATAGGCAAGAATATTGAAATGAAGCTGGAAAATGATAGTTTTTCCATATTTAGTCACTAATCAGACTGGGAGCTGTACATTTGTCCTCTGTTCTTCCATTAATCGGAGATTTTTACTAGAAACAAAATAATTGACTAGAGAAGGTTCTTTACTTTGTGTTAACTCTCCAAAGACTCCAAAGACTTGTGGCCTTGTTACAGGATTGTGATTCTAATTATTAAAGTTTATCTGCCAATAAAAAGTTTTAGGCTTAAATTAAAAACAAACAAACAAAACACTAAAGATCCCAACTTAATAGTAAAGTAGAGATATGAGATTGAGAATTTGAAGTACATCTAGATTTTTAAAGCAAAATGTTTTAAAACTAATTCCTTTAAATTTTTCAGCAGAGTCTACATCTGGAATTCAGTGTTATTAGCAGCTGTTGCTATCGTTGTCTGGCCTCAAGGCCATGGGACGTGTTACTAAGTAATTCCCCTTGGCAAGCAAAATCCTATATCCTGTGGCTGGATCAGACATTGTTTGTGTGTAGTCCAGCCCTGAAAGTAGTGTTCATTAAACCTTTTAATAAAGAAGGTGCAGATTGGATCAATGTATCTAGGTGATCCATAGATTGTATCAGAATCCAAGTGATTGTGAAGAACATGAAAAACTTGATTTGGTCTTTTCCAGAAAAAGACTTTCCTTCCAAGTCAAGGTCCCACAGCAAGTGGGTCACTACACGGCTGCATTTCTTTGGTCACTTCAGCATGGAATCATACAGTTGAAAATTATTCCAAAAAGGCGTCACACCTGCCCCCTCACTCTTCCTCCAAAGGCATGATCTATAAAAGTTGTCTTTTTAAATGAGCACTTGCCTGTCTGCCTAAAGATTTATTATGATTACTTATCTAAGTAAGTTATCTATTCCAGCATTTCAATAGTCTTCCCATTAGAATGTTTTTTGTGCTTTCTGATCTTGAACTTAACCTGCTAAAAGTAAATTAGTTGAACCCATTAGCTTGTGTTAGTGGTTACAGGGATTTTATTTTCCTCTTTGCTTCAGACTCTTACATATTTGAGATTCTTAATCATGTTTCCACAGTGTTATTCTTTTAAACAATCCCTGTTTTTTGTTTTCTTCTTTGTAGGAAAAAACCCAATATTTTTCTTGTATTTCTTTAATTCTTGTTGCTATGCTCCGGACTCTCATTATTTTTGCTTTCTTGAAATGCAGTGTTCTGGACTTAGACATGATTTCAAATGCCATATAAGTTCTATATTTTCACTTAATGAAATGTGGTTTTGTCACTTCTTAAAAAAATCAAGTTTCTCTGAGAAAATTTTAACACGATGACTTGCACGTGGTGGGTACCAAGACATCTGTTAACCCAGGATACAGTCTAGGGTATCTACAGTACAATTTGAAAAGATGCAACATGTGTTTGAATAGGTTTTTAATTCAAGGATTTATGCTTCTAGCAGGAGTCTTCATGGATATTGTTTCCAATATCCTTATCTCACAAGACAAGTACCTGTGACTGACATGATTAGTGATGTCCAGATGTGAGCCATCAAACTGTAAAGAATATCTGAAGTGTTCAGTCCTCAGAGGATTGTTTCAAGTTGTAGAAGTACCATTGCAGAGTCAAAATTTTACCCGGTGTCCGTGTTATAAAGTAGCTTGGGTGGCTAGAAGTTAAAATCTGAACTTTTCCAGTCAGACTGGACAATCCGAATTTGAGGCACTGTGACAGGCAGGTGAGAATACTCTTTTACAAAAGAGGCAAGGGTGTTACTAGCAATCAAAAATTACAGTCCAGGGTTGACTGTGCAGCAGTATGTTTTAGATTAAAAAAAAAAAAGAAAGAAACATTTAGAAAGTTAGCCATTCTAACTAGCTTAGAAGATTGTCTCTACATCTGAGCTATACATCTGGGAAAGAGCCAGTTGTTGTCTACCCAGTCTGTTAGAGTAAAGTGGAGGTCCGTTCATTTTTAGTTTGGAGAAAGGAAGGGCCCAATATCTTTCCTGGGTCAGAGGAAGATAGTTCATACTATCCTTGAGTGGTCATGGCATGGGAGAAGTCAAAATGGAAATGATGTATCTGAAGAGTTAAAGATGACTGGCTGTGCTTTCAAAGGATCAGGGTTAATCTGTTAAAAAAGACATAGGGATACCAAGAAAAATTTTAAGGACCTTTACATGGTTACACAGACATCTAGTTCATATATTTGCAATGTAACCTTTTAACTGCCCTCTTACTGGCATGTGACTTCTCTGGTTTAGGAATATTGCAAGTCTTTTGGAGTGATCTGATTCATATTTCTCTATTTGTTCATATATCAAAAAGCAAGGAAAACAGTTTTAAGTCAGTTCAGTTTTTAGTGAAAAAAGTTAAGAAAAATCCATCCATAGGATATTTCCAGGAGTTGTATTTTGTACTTTTGTTTATATTGCTCCAGGCTTAAGTACCATTATAAATATTAGGTTTTGAAGTGGTATTATGTGTTAAGTATTTCTAAATGTCTTCTCTTAATCTGGCCTAATAATGCAGTCCTTTCATATGCATAATTCCCATGAAAACCAGTGGGAGTACTACATTATAGAAGGAATAATAGATACATGTGCCAAGATGTTTTAATTTTGAATCATTGTTTTAACTTGATTGACAAAGAAGCAAGTTAACGAAAAGAAATATATACTGAGAGTGGAAAGAGGGTTATTGATAATATTTTTAATTCCAAATTTATCTGTTTCACCACTGAAACATATATGCCAATAGAATGACAGTAGTCAGAATATCTGATAGAAATCTCAAATGAATTTATATTCACTAATGCTTTCTAGGAAATATTTCACAAGTTGATCCTATGCATTCTAGTCTGTAAAATTCCATATAATTGAATCAATATTAAGAATTCCAACCTATATATAAACCTATGTATATATTATGTAAAATAGAATAGTGATAAATATTCATGGTATAAACCAGTTTGGGCTTTTTTTGTAAAGTCAAGCTGGAAATAACATATTACACTGTATGAGTTCACATACTCAATCTTCTGTTAAATGTAAATCCATAAAACTTTGCAGTTCTTATCTGTATCTGTAGTAGGCCAGAAAAATAGTAGTAGGAATACAAAAGCATCTCGCTGCTTCCAAGTGGCTTTTCTTCTGTGTTATCATCTATACATATTTTCTGTGCTGACTGTCATCCCAGGAACTACTTCATATCCTCATTAAACCTTACTTTTCATTTCTTCTGTGCTAATTTTTCAGCCTTTCTTTTTAAGCTTTTCCCCATGCTCTTTTTGAAGCTCAGGAGGCTTTTGCTATTCCCAAAGCATCCCTCCTTAAAATTCTTCTTTTGTTTCTACATGTGTTTGCAACAGTCCTTGAAATCTTCACATCACACTATCTTTTTTTCATTGTTTTATCTTAGTATCCCATTCTTTGTGTCTTGAAGTATTTAGATTGCAAGATCTTTGGTGAAACACTGTAGAGGTTTCTTTCTGTGCTTGTAGAGAGGACAAAATAAAGGGGTTTTAGGCTCGTTCTAATAGTAGGAATACAAAAAATGTGTGAAGTTAATAATTTTAACTGCCACCCTTCTAATCTCTAGTAACAGACTTTTCAACTCTCAACAACTTCTTTGCAATAGAATTTCATCTGGATTCTTGGAAGTTGACAGGTTAGGGCACAAGAAAACTGAGAAATAAAGGGGCCACCTACAAGCAGAGCAGAACTTACCCTCAAAATATGTCTGTTCAATGCCCTCTGTTTACTATCTTTGCTTCTCCTCTATGATACTTTAGCAAAAAGACCCTAGGTCCAATAAAATTATTTAGAAAGCTTTTTGTCTCTCAGGTATATAAATTCTTTCTGGTGTGTGGTACACAGTGCCAGTACAGACTCTCTTGGTGCAGAGGAAGGATTGTGTCAGTCCAGCTGTAGACTGAGGTTTGGTCTTTTGTTTTCCAGGAGGAATAGCTTTAGCTGAGAGTGGTTGTGATGCAGCTGTCTGTCAGCATTTTGGTGTACTGTGTTGCTAGTATCAAATATGAAGGTGTACTTGAGGAAGTGGAAGGCACAAGTGTGCAGTCCAGTATGAAACTTAGCAGCAAGCTCTGGTTAAACCATATCACAAACTTTTCGATGCAGAATTCTTTAAACTAGAATATTTGCTTTATTACCACTGCATGGACTTTTAGGTGACAGTATGTTAATGAAGGCAGTTAATTTGAAAACGGTGCAGTTCTCTGAGTCCAGCTATCACTCTCCACCTCGCACTGTCTAGTGTTGGGACAAAAGGCTGGTCTCCCGCTTTGCTAGTCAGAAAAGGTCTTTCTCCTGACTTGTCTTGACTTGTAAGTTTAGAAAGCAGATCAATGTTTTGTATGGATATGAATGTGGATGTCATACAAAGGCACTCAGTGTAAACCACATTTTCAAAGATGTGTATAAAAAGCAAAATAGCTACCTTTGACCAGTGTAATTTGAGAATTTCAGAAATCATTCAAGAAAGTGGATCTCCAATAAGCTTTGGCTGTGGCTGCCAACACCACTCTATTTGTCCATTCTTGTGCAATCTCAGAAATATTCCCTTTTCATTTTCTCAGTGCTTTGTACTCTTTGCCTCAATGTAACCCGACAAAAAGAAAATTTCAGATGACTATTGGATACTTAGCATAACTTCAAAGATTTTGTATTTAAAAATATGTTGATTTTTTCCCCTTCTGAATATGACAATAATATTTATATAGTGGAAGGAAGAAACTGCTCTGCATATCTCAGGCTCTCCTTTATCAACTTAGGAAACAGATATAATTAGCAAAAATGATTCAAAGGTGATGGCTCATATTCAGTTTCTCATTCTACATAGTTCATTTGTATGATTTCAGGAACTCAATTCTTGCATCTCCATTCCTCAGCTGTGTAATAGAGAAGGAAATCTTCCTACTTTTCACAGAATCTAAAGTTCAAATCTCTTTGGACAGTATGAATTTTCATGCAGGTTTTCTCTTAATATGTCATTAAAGCACACCAGTGACATCTTAGGCACATTTAAAGACACTGGGAGGCTTCTAGATACTCTAGGAGTTGAGCAATTGTATAAAAACAAGTTGGTATGAGCAGGTATGGAGATTAACGAGTGTTTCTAATGGTCATTGTAAAGGAGTTCTGCTGAGCATCTGTGTAGTGAGATTCTTGAAAGGAGATGGAGAAAGAGTTGATTTTGAAAATCATAAACACTTTGCAGAAGGAGTCATTTAATAAGCTGCCTGTGAAACATCTTTTGCATAAAACATCTTTTTATAACTATAGTTCAAGATTTGCAAGAGAAATTTGTCGAAATACTAATTATTAGAAGGAGGTCTGCATTGAGACCTTCAAATTCAAATTGTGTTCTCTAGTTTTATTTTGCTTTTTATTTATTTTAGGTCATGTTTTTGTTTTCATTTTTTGCACACCTTTAATATGATTTCCCATTGCTCTGTTTCTTAAAAGCTTGGTAGCAACACCATCTATAGCCCTGAAGCTTTTCTTCACCCATTTAGATTTCATCAACCATGGTACATATTTCAGTGTGTGAGATAAGGTTGTCTGAACGGTGTCATAAAACTATTTTTTAGCTACCTATACTAAAAATATATTTATAAAACTGTTTCCTATTAGGTTTGTGGGGTTTGTGTTGTTTTTTTTTCCCCTTGGGAAAAGTGATTAGTGAAGAAAGGATGACCTTTCTCCTTAAAGGCATTCCAAAACATAACAGGAACCAGTAAAAACAAATGCTTTTAAAAACATACCTAGAAATGAGTACAGGTTGTGCAAAGATGAGCTGTTAGCCAGTACACTAAGACAACTGTATACAGATACCGTTTTTATCAGTTGATATTTTGGCCTTTGCCAAAGTAAATGAGCTTACCCTTCATTTTGCATATGTCCTGGCTACCTAATTTGTAAAACATGGGTGTAAAATGATGTAATCTCTGTTTTGACAGCAACAGCTTAAATAAATATAGCTGAAACAGGCATTCCGGCTGAAGAGTTTGTAATAACAAACTTTAACATGACTGTACAAAGGAACGATTCTGCAGTGTCTGTCAGTCATGGATGAAAAACAGAAGAGTTTTGTTCGTCTATCTGGTATCTAACCTTCGAAGGTCTCAGTCTGTATGATAACTGCAAATAATGCTGTTGTGATGATCCTATCTCCAGATGTCCATAGAAAGATGTGAATAGGAGTTGTATTATCCTTTTGGCACAGAAAGGTTATACAAGATAGAAGGGTAAGGATGATGTTTGATGACTAGATCTGAAATCTCCAGAGGCAAATTTCTTTCTGGCAAGAGAGAAGAGGTTTGTCTGTCTGAAGTAATTTTCTACTTTGTAAAATCGCAAATTTTATTCTGTCTCCACTATTTTTAGTAAACACACACAGAAGCTGAAAGGAATTATATATTGTTTTAGAGATTTCTCAGGTTTCGTGATAAGAGTTTTGTGTTGTAATTTGCCAGGTATGCTTGTAAGACTTGGAAGTACATTAAACTTTCCTTGTTGTCAGTCTGACATGTGAAGTTTAAGCTTGGAGCGGTGAAAGTAGAGAGCAATGAGAATAAATTGACAGCTGTCTCACAGCAAGCTAAAACTGGAGAAATGAAAATACATTATCATGAAAACTGTACTGGAAAATGTGTCTCAAATTAACTACTGGGCATAAGTAATGAATCATACCTAATTGCATGTTGCATATTCTAATAGATTTAACAATACTTACCAAAATAAGGAAGCCACTCTATTTGAAAAATGAAAATTGTGCAATGGTATCATAGAACAGATTAGACCTAATAATTTCAAGTAGGTTGGTAAAAGCTGTAAAATTGTGCTGTAATTACATTTAGAGCTAGATGCTTTTAGTCAACCTTATCCAGTAAAACAACACTCCAAAGATATTGTAATTTATGCCCTGCTCAGACTGATGTGGTTTTCAGTATATGGCTATCCTTTTTGGACTAAATTAGAAAAATAACCTCTCCCACTTCAACACTGAGTACAAATTCAAGCTGAATGTTCCAGGAGATTGTGAAAGCTCATCTTAGAGGAAGAACTGAGGCAATGGACCTCTCTTATCACTATTTCTTTGGGAAAAAAACAGGTTTTCAGAGGTGCATTGAATGAATGGTATTTGTGTTTCACCAATGGATGAATTATAAGCAGTCCTCACAACTGTGAGCACATAGGGCTCACCCTTGCACTTTGACGGGAAAAGTTCTTGCATAGTCCGTTGTCCTGGTGCATGAACAAATATGGTTCTTAGCAAAAAACCCAAACAAACCCTAAGAACTGACCATTTGCAATAGTGGTGAAAATTTACAGTTTTATTTCAGTGCGATAGACAGCTGTTCACTGAGGCAGACATTTGAGTAGACAGATATTTGAGAATAGATTCTTCCTACACTAATAAAAGGAAAAGAGATTTTTTTGGTTTGTTGTTTGTTTGTTTGGGATAATAAACACCAGAGACAATATTGTTGGTTGAAATTATGAAAATAGTTTTGACCTCATCTAGAGCCCATTAAGTTGAATTTTAATTTTTTAATGGAAGGTTTTTTATCATAAAGCGTGCAGAAGCAATTAAAAAGAAAGCCAACAAAAAACTTACTGAGAAACTTGAAAAAGAGAATGAATGTCGCTGTTTGACTGTCATTCAACTTTTTGGTGATTTACCAATAGAGAACACCTTTATACTGCCCAGTAGAGCAGATGGGCAACAAAAATTTGCCAGATTTATGGAACAGAATGTTGGAGGACTTATAGTGAAAATCTGGCAATTTATTTCAAAATAGATTTATTTTAGAGTTTTTAAAAAATAACAGCTGATTATTTAGTAACAGCAGTTTGAGATACTTCAAGACCAGGTTTTCTGAACCTTAATTCTCTGGAAATGGTTTCCTGTTCCTGAAATTCTAGAATTCACATTTTTGACTGCTTCTGAGCATTTTGATCTTGATTATATGTATTTAGCTAAGTTACACTTAAGATATTTACAGCAGAGCAGGGAGCATTTTTAGATAAATGTTGCCAGTCATCTTTACTAATTGAATAATCTCTTGTATATTAGCACAGTGATTTAATCCTTTTGAAATCAATACTGTATCTTAATACTTCTTAGAACAAGCTATTATTAGCGAGAAATCAGCTAGATATATGAGATAATCACAGCTACACAAAAGCCACCTATCCATTATAAGTAAACAGTATGATAATTAACCCACAAGATTTTCCTGACTCTGAAGTGAGGGTCAGTCAAGCTGTTTGTGTTATGTTTGAAGTGCAAGTACACTGGCTAGGATCTTGAAAAATAATACCACTGAACTAGCATATTGTCTTTTCCAGGTTGATATATTGCACATCTCAACACAGCAGTTAAATTGAATACAGCTTTGTGGTGCTGCAATGCTGCTGTCTAGTTCTGCTTCAGGACCTACCTTGATCTGAAAAAATATTTGGGATGTCTTCTCAGTACACTATGTACAAATACAAATTGCAGTTTCTCTCCATATTCAGTTTGAATGGTAGATTTTTGAAACTCAATGTTCAAAATGTTAATGCTTTTCAAAATATTATTAGTTGACAAGACAAAGCAGTATTCTATTTTACCAGTGTTAACACTGTTTATGAACTTTCTCTCCTTCCAGCTCAACTGTAAAGATTGTTAATGAAGTCAAGTAAATTGTTGTGGGAGGCTTAGTATCATACAACAGTCTCATACAAGACTTTAAATTTTTCCCATTTAAATTCTGCATCGTTAAGTTACAGTAATAAAAGAAGTGATATGATCCATCTCTTCTTACTAACAGTGTTCTCCAACTGCTTCTTTCAATCTATATTGGATACTGAGCCAGTTGGACTTTAGATCTGATCCCATTCAAATATTCTTAAAGCAACTGTTATACCTAAAATCTGATCCAAAGAATAGATGAGCTTCCTACTACAAAAACAGTGCGGCATAGTAGCAAAATGCACATTTCCTTCCACATTGCATGTTTCGCTAGTTATTTGCAGTGTTTTTTGGCAGAATGTTAGAAAAAGTAGAGGATATATAAGATACTTCAATTCCATACCATTTTTGGACATTGTTGATGTGCATGATTCTTGATGATCAAGAGCACTGAGAACTAGATTGCCTGTCTTGATCATTAAAATGAGATTTGTGGAAGTTTGGTGCATGAACGCTAGTAAATAGCACAGGAAATCAGTGCTCTTACAGTTACCTAAACCAGCACATCCCTTAAACTCAGCACATATATGTTACTATGATCTTAATTTCGCCTTAAATTTAGGTTCTTGCATGTAGCTACCTGGTGTGACCACAGCACTCTTGCTTCTCCTCAATGTCTGTTAAAATTTAGTGATAAAAAGGGTGGCACTGAAACGCTGCCTTCATCTTTGGAGGTGTCTGATATGTTTTGGGAGAGGTACTTGGTACGCTCTCAGTGCAGATGGGCAGCACTAAGATATGCAGAAATCCCTAAGTGTGATCACATCTGTGTTTTCATGTAGCACGTTTTAACTACCAGGTTGTTCAATAGTCTGAGAGGGATGATTGGGGGAGCCAGTGGGTGCTGAGCCACACTGCAGGCAGGAATGCCAGATTCTTAGTGCAAGGGAGAAGAAGAAAGAGTGGTGGGCTGCGTGCCAAAGAGAGATGGAGAGAGTGGAGGGAGAAGCATATTGGTTGGTTTTATGCTTTGAATTAGAGAGTTTTGGTTTAAGAAATAGTCCTGTAAAACTAAATTAATCCATATTGCCTATGGGTTTGGATTTGTGAGTTGATATTTTAATTGAGTGATACTGCAGTATAAACTTACCCTGTATTAGACAAGAGAGAATCAATTTGAAAGGGGGGGGGCTTTACTGAGAAGTGAGTTTTGCACTACTAAGTAAAAGTTGCATTCATGTTGCATTTTCTTTTAGCTAGCAGACACCCCATACAGCTGTCTGCTTTCACAAAGTTTGTAGGAATGTTAAATCTTTGAGACCTTTTCCCATGCATCGGACTTAGATGGAATTGGTTACTGGAAGTGATCAAGAGGAGCTGAGCAAAGCAGCTCATTTTTTTCAGGAAACCATGTGAAAAGGAACAATAGTCTTTGGTTCAAGGAGCTTTTTGTTCTCTCAGTCTACAAAAAATGCTGCCAAGATTGGTGTCTTAGTAAAGATATGGTGTTTCTTTCATTTAAACTAATTTAAATATACTCATTATTTCTTATTCATAGAAATCTGATCCATATCCTGAAGAATCAGGTCAGGTGCCAGGCTTTTAGGAGTAAGAGCTTCTGATGGAAAGCTATTACTGATGTTTCTTTCTACTCTTACCCTAGAAAACTGAACTGCATGCCCTGCATTCCTATTTCCTTACTGTCCTTTGCTCTTCATATCTCTATTATTTTATGGTCTATAGTATTCACTGTTTTCTTTTTTCAAGTGATTATTTGATTATTTTGCAATGGATCATTCACTTTCCTAGCCCCAAATTAATCCATTCCTTTTCCTCAATTATTTCATAATCAATAGCAAAAAAAGCAGTAATTATTGCCAGGTAGACATTTTCTGAGCTTTTTAAAAGCACAAGGTTTCTTTCTTATTGCTTTAAAAATCTTTAGAAATTTTAGCTAAAATTGTGTCATTTTATGTTTTCTCTGTGTCATCAATTTTCTTAATCTAGGAAAAGAAAAAATATTGGAATATATCTACAAACATGAAGTGATAAATAGTAAAAAGTTGACAGGTTAGTAGTAGTACTTTAATAGAATCATCTTCGATAACAACTCCGCTGGTACCTGTTATATGTGCTCATGAATAGCCACTGAACTAACACAAAACATCTGCTGCTTTGGCTGAATTTAAATGCCCCAATCTGATACCCTTGTCGAGAAATTTAACAGTCATCTAGAATGGAAATCAACATACCAGTCCTGATCCATCAGAGAATGAGACTCCATGCACGCAGAAATACATGTTAGCAAATTCAAAGATTTTGTGTTGAGCATTATTTTGTATTGCTGTGTTTTACATAGTGGTTAATGGTTCAGAGTGAGGGAATATTGTAATTATACAGGTAAATATGCAGGCACTGCCTACAATGTAGCCCTGAAAAAATGGGCAGAAAAATGTGTTTATTTAAAATTGGATTCACTGATGCGTGCACATGCAGATTTTATAGAGTAATAAAACTCTTCATGCAAGACCTGTTCATATTCCAGATTCTTAAAATTTTCTAGGATTCTTCACCTAAAGAACACTTAAAGAAATATTCCTTTTACAGTATCACAGGCATTTACAGTGTATTTGGGGGAGTATTTTATATGACATATGTTGAAATTAATTTTCTGAGAAAAAAAGCACTCTGATATACTTGTAAATTTCTGTGACTTTTCTTGCAGTATCTTTTCTCTGACTGTGTCGGTTGTGTGACTGAAGCTTCTTACCAGTTTTATCAATGAAAGTGATTGATAGATGTTTTATTTTTGGAAAGCATTGAGTGCACTTACTCACTGATTTTTCACTGCTTTTTAAAAACCAAGTATAATGGAGATTCTGTTTTACATATTGAAATCTAAGCTTTCTGATATTTTCATCTATGCCTTTTAACTTTTCCAGTTATTTTTTAGAAATAGTTTTGATGGTGTGACTTAAGAAATCTTAAAGTTGTATACCTGCCACAGTATTCTTTTAGATCTTCAAGTGCCTTTTTTTTTAGCTCTTCCATCTTGGCTTCTTGTGGTGGGCTTGAAAACCTGTTTCAAATGCTTCAGCACTTAGAAACAACCACTTTAGTCTGTCGAAGTCTGTGGTTTTTTGAATCACAAGGAACAGCATGGAGAAAAAAAAAAGTACACTAATTGTGTACTAAGGGGAAATATTCAAATCCAGTGTGAGATTTCATTCTTGAATCTCAATAGCACATATGTGTGACATGGTTCTGCAGATCCAGACAAGGCAATCTGTAGAGAAGTAGCGTGGGGTCCTGCACCTGGGGAAGAATAACCCCAGGCACCAGCACAGGCTGGAAAGCAGCTCTGCAGAGAAGGAGTTGCAGGCTGGTGGACAACCAACCAATGGGCAGAAACGGCACAGGGAATTCCATCTGAATATGAGGAAGAACTTCTTTAGTGTTCAGGTGACTGAGCACTGGAACAGGTTGCTCAAGAGGTTGTGGATCTCCTTCACTGGAGATATTAAGAACCATCTGGGCACAATCCTATGCCATGTGCTCTAGGATGACCCTGCTTGGGCAGGCAGGCTGGAGCAGATGACCCACTCTGGTACCTTCCAACCTCACCCATCCTGTGATTCTGTGATTCTGTAAAGCATAGCTTGTTAAATTCTAAGTTGTCTTAATACCATAACAGCTGGAACAGACTTGAGGCTGGATGTAGTAGTTCCTGGAACTTCTTCTTGACGGTGTTTAGCAATTTTTCTGTGAATTTACGTAAGTATTTTAAGCACAAAGTTTCTGTATTTGATACAGTGTTGGGAAAAATGTACTACGTGAAGGATAAATAGTTTAAAGAGCAACTTGAAAATTGTTTGTTGTAGCGTTTCTGGGGACAACCTGTACTTATTGCTGTGGTCTTGAGGAAAAGTAGCAGGACCTAATTTTTTCCAAATGTATGTATGTGCACAAATATAGAGTAAGTATACATATTTGTAGGTATGTGTATGTGTTTGTGTATAGTTGTTCACATTATTGTTCTCTAAAAAGCGCTGATCCCCTTCAATGTCATTGTAATTACATAATAGATAAGTAATTAATTTTTCACTTATGTTCAGTCATTTAATTGCTCTTTTTTTCTTTTTTTTACCTTTTTCTATTCTGTGTGTGTGTTCAGGTGACCAAAAATTAGAAGAATTTTCAAAGAAAGGATTATAATTCGTAGTATAATGGCATGTATTTTTCCTATTGTTATCTGCATATCTTTCTACATTATCAAACATGGGCACTCTAAGCTAATTTTGCACAAATTAATAATTCTAATAAAAACGAAGTAATTCAAGGATATTTTACAAGACTTTTCTTCTTATTATCTAATTAATAGCTGTATGACCTACAAGTAAAAGCTAAACTAATCTCATGATTTTCTTGATCAGTGGAGAATACTCTTAATTAAAATAAACCCAGACTCAATCTATAATTGCTAAAAAGTTGCAAAAGAGAGGGAGTGTTCTGAAGAAGCTATATTGAAAGATCTTATAAACTTCCTTGGATATTTTATCTATATCGCTAAAATTCACAGAATTGCGAGCAAACAAAACAGTGCAACTGAAGCAGATTACAGGTTTTCTTAGAAGAACTTAAGGAAAATGAGAATATGAAGTGGAGTTTGTTTCATTTTTGGTTGGGTTTTTTGGGGGTTTTTGTTCCTTTGGCTGTGCAATTAAAAAAGAGTTGGCAACAAATGAAAGAGTTTGAGTCCCAACATTGGGACGTGACAAAATACAAGGGCAATGCAGAGTGGTCAATGACTCCACGTCCTGATGGACACTGGTAGCAAGTGGTGTCCGTCAGGGGTCTGTACTGGGGCCAGTGCTATTGAATGTCTTCATCAATGACACAGACAGTGGGATCGAGTACACCCTCAGCAAGTTTGCAGTTGACGCCAAGCTGTGTGGTACTGCTGACATGCCTGACAGATGGGATGCCATCCAGAGGGACCTAAAATTTGCAGGATAGTTCCACACTGGTCTTTGCAATATTAAAATGCATTAAGCTAAGAAAAGTAAGCCTCAGCAGGTAATACTAAAAACTGTAGCGAGACCCTGATGTGCTTAAATACTGTGTTAGACAGATTGGAACATCTGAAAAAAAAGGCACAGAAAGCGGTTTTATAAATAAAGTTGTCATATATGTAAAGAGGAACAAAAAGTACAAAACTGAGGAACTGAGGTCAGTACTATTTTCATTTATCTCTTCTATTTTGACGTTTTTGTTAGTGAGCTAGGAAATCAATAAAGACTAATTTCATTGGCAAGGATTAGAGAGTACATAGGAAGGAACACTCAGGATGTGTATAGTTGCTTTCAAGGGCACTTTGAATAAAATATATTTATTATAAAGTAAATTGAATGGTTCTTTTTGTCTAATTGGCTCATATATCAAACATTAATTCTTTGGAATACTCAGTATATGAAACGAAGTATGCAGTATTGGATATACAAAAAGTATTTTGTTTATTTCAGTTATTTTTACACCTTCATAATAAATGCTTGTCTAGTAACCAAAGCCCTTTCATAGAAATAATAAATCATGTAACTTAGAGTATCAAGTTAGTACAGGAAGTGTCCTTATAACGCCCTCCTAATCAATAATGTTCAAAAATTAAATATATTCCATGTGCATAATCTGTGATGTAGTTTCTCTGAAAGAAAAATGCAGGGGTTTGTGCCTTCTATAGGAGATAAACTAATCAGTATCTGGAAAGTTAGAGCTGTTAGTTCTGGAGTTAAGAATGTGGTTGCACACTGGATACCCAGCAACAGAAAACAGGCTTTGGCAGGAGAAAAAAAGAGATTCTTCAAAGCTGAGGAGGATCCAGATGTACTTTCCAGCAAAGCAGCTGGGCCAGCTGACCCTGAGCTATGCGAGACTGATAGGAGGAAGTGGGGAGTGATAGGAGACTCCATGTAGTGAGGGCTGGAGGCAACCATTTGCCAACTCAACCTGTCGCCTAGAGATTTTCTGTTTGCCTGAGATCTGGATCCGGGGCTGTGTTACCAAAGCTTGTCCAGACCTCTGACTGTTGCGTCCTGCTGTTCTTCCATGTGGGCACCAATGATACTGCTGGCGGCAACCTGGAGAGTATCCAAACTGACTGCAGAGCTCTGGAGGCAATAGTCAGCGATGTGGGGGCCCAGCTCTTGTTCTCAATCTTGCAAGGAAAGGGAGGGCTGTAAGGATACTGCATGTCAGGGTTTGGTTGTGGAGCTGTTGGTGGCAACTGAGATTGGGTTCCTATGACCAAGGGACCCTGCTTGAGAATCAACACCTGCTTGGAAGAGATTGGAATCCACCCCCATAAGGAGGCCAATGGTGTCTTTGCCAGCAGAATGTCTGACCTGATAATTAGGGCTTTCAAATACCAATGTCAGCAAGGCCGAGAGTTACCAGCAGCCCTGTGAGAGAGTGATGGTCAGGGTTGACAGTAAAAAGCTTGGGGTGATGTGAATGAAAGGGAGCACAAAATCAACAAAACAAGGCTAAAGTGGGGGCATTTCAAGCATTTATGTGTAAACAAGGAAGTGCCTTATGGAAAAGTGCCGTTATGGGAAAAAACCAACAACCCAGACCCTTTCTGAGAAATCAGCATGCTGGCGTGCCTGTATGATGGTCTGTACACTAGTGTGGAGAATAAATATGAGGAAAATTAGAGATTTATATGCAGTTGCAGGGATGTTATCTTGTTGGGATCATTGAGATGTGGTGGGATGGTTGCAGTGACTGCAATAGAAGAATAGATGGCCCTGCTTAAACTGGGGGGGTTGGACCAGATGACCTCTAGAAGTCTATTTCAACCTCAGACATTCTGTGACCCTGTAAATTCAGCTAAAGGTAATACATGTTGCATTAAACTCACTATTTCTGATCATATATTCCTAATAATCTTGGTTAACAAGCACTGGCAATAAAGGGCATTGTAACTTGTGTTTTCTAGTGAAGTAATGCTGTATTATCTTATAGAAGAAATGTCTTCTAATGGTTTCCTTTGGAGTAAATAAGCAGAGGAAAACAAGCTCCAGTGTCATGCATACCAAAAGTTTGATGCAATTGTATTCCAAGGTGTGTTCATTCTTTACTTACTGTCTTAGCTAAGCTTTGCTGAGAGGAGAATTAAGTTCTTCACATCCACTTTGAAAAGACTCTTGTAGAAGCAGTAAGTCTGCTTCATTCTTCTGGTCAGATTTATTTCAGAAAAAAAATAAGTGTGCATTTCAGTTCCAATGCATATTTTCCATAAAATCAAGATTATTTAATCATTGCTATAAGTCAGTGTAGCTTGTAGTAATGAATAAAAGCATGAGTACTTAATTCATTGTTGACTTCTTTGTTGGTGCCCAGCTGACATAGAAGACAATAAGAGCACCAAGATGTTTTTAGTGATGATTTACTTGTCTCTCATATGGCCTCAGCCTAGCTGTAGAATAAATTTGTAAAGACAAAACATTTGAAGATGAAAGATCTAATCCTATACTTTTAGGTGTGCTGTGATTATTGCTGTAATTGTGAAAGGGCAGACAAGAGAAGACTTTTGGAACATCCTTAGTGCGCTTAATAAATTAAAAAGGAAATTTTAGGAAAAAGGACTTATTATCACTTACCAGTGCAATACACCCCCCTGTATCACATCACATGACTTGATCACACTTTTGGAGTTGCATAACTTTTCTATTCTTCCCATTCAAAATATTGAATAGAGTATGTATGCTGCCAGGTAGTTGTATTATGTGCTTCTAAAGAATGGTGGAAAAGATAATGTAGAGAAATCTGTATTCCCTTTGCTATATCGGCACCCTGCTGAGCAAGGAACTCCTATTCTGGAATATCTGCATTACAGTGTTTCTGAAGGAATTTTCTAATGGAATTTCAACAAAAATCTAACAACCAAATGTCTTGGATTATATTTTTTTCCACTTTAGGAAGGATTTAAAAACATATTTGTCATTTAGAGAAGATATTATATTTTTATACCTGATTAACACTATTATAAAATGTAAACATACTACTCTTTTGGTTTAGTTTGTTAAGCTCTTGAATATAAGCTTATAATTGCCTGAATGTCCCACACTAAATCACTACTTTACTGTAGGAGATGTTTATATAAATATGTGAAATGATGATTCCTTTAGAGAGGCTACATACTAAAGACACCCATATACCAAACACCTTATTGTGACTTCATTGGAGCTACACACACATTAAAATTAAGCATGTGTTTGCAGTGAGCTGGAGACCCAAGCAGAAGAGTGTCAGGAAGATGAGATACAGTCAAAATATGTAGAGTTATAGGCATATATTTCCCTGAGTACTGTGTAGATATAGAAAACTTCAAATCATTAAATTTAATACAAGCAAGAAATTTTAGAGGTAATGTTGTTTTAGTCTTTGTTGTCTCTTAATCTTTTTTCTCCTTGGTTTGTGTTGTCATCTTTTTGATCCTTCCTATTTTGTGTTTTGTATTCACTTACACATAACACTGAGACCTTCAGTGATTACATGGTCAGTCAAATAGCTCTAAACATTGGGATTCTGTAGGTAGACTGTCACTTTACAATAACTAAAACAACCTGTAGATACCACAAACATATTTTATATGCTACACATTTATACATTTATTGTGCTACATGATTTAATTATAATGATTCCTTTACACCTAGATGTTCTGTCATCAGAATGTCTTTTTTTTTTTTTTTAATACATGCAAGAAACTTTGAGCTAAGAAGAGTTAATGTGGCATTTAATTATACACTGAATTATTATAATGACGAGACTTAAACCCTGTTGTATGGAGTCCAAACAAATTTGCTTAATGCCCATCATAATTCTAAATCCGGAAATTGGACTGAGCAGAGCTTGTAGCACTTATCACATAATCTCTGTAAAACTTCATAGGTTACTTATAATAGTGTGTTTAGCATGGTGTCAAGCTTCATTAGTTGATGTCTGCCCATTGAGACATGCGTCTTTGTTACCTATAGTTCTTTAGCTAGGCAAAAACCCAGATACGTTTTTGCAAGTTTTAGAATTTATCAATCTGAATGGTGTTGCAATAGAAAAGTAGATGGCACAATTTTTATGAGCAACCGTTGGTTGATATTGAACAATTTTTGGGGGAGAAATTCCATCAGCATTCTGCAGTGTTCTCATGAGACTGATGATGTTGAATCTGCCATTTTTGATGCCCTAAAATCTGCTGCCACCAGAATTTCTTTTCTTAATGTCAAGGTCTGCTTTGGCAGTGAAACAGGGGTCATATTGTGGAGCTGAAGAAAAACAGTTTCCGTGCCAAAAGACATGAAACAATTGGTGCATAAGGTCAACTGATGTTTTTGCCAAACGCTTCATGGCATTAGACCCTTCTAAATCTTTCTTTAAAAATCTTCCATCAAAAGATTGGAGTACATTAATCTTGTCCTTTAGTACGCCGCAGAGATGAATAGTCCAGTATTAAATCTGAAAGTAATTTTCTAATGAAAAAGAATCTAAAGCTTTTTTAGAGTGGCATTTGCATCTTTGAATAAAGCAATATTCTTTTATGCTTTCTAACCTGAGCTGATAGCTATTTCATGGGTTTGTTTTAATTTTCCTGCAAAAAATTGAGAATTCTTTTTGTTGTTGTTAAAAATGTCTAATTATGGAGAATGAATAAAATCTCATCAATTTTAGTGTAAGAGAAATCAAACTATAGAATACTTCCTTTCATACAGTTTTATCTAGCACTTGGTGAAAATGGCGAACAGTAATTCCTATTTACATCACTAAGATACATTATTTTTGTAATTGGTTATATATGGCTACTTTCCTTGCAAAACTCTCTCTAAATTGGTTTCATCCTATTTCTGTTTTTTTTGCGTGCAACTCTTCTAAGACAATACTTACCTAATTCTTCAACCCTTGTGTGCCTAGTATGGGTCTTAATTAAATCTGTAACACCATCTTATTTAATTTATTTTTAGGTTAATATTTCTTATCAGTTTCAATGGTAAATTTATTAAGATTGAAGGTGGAAAGTTGGTGATATGTAATTTTATACTTTTTAATATGCACTAGATATTGTTAGAGAATTGTCTTCATATCAACATCCTCTTGAACTCTTTTAAGGTCAGATTTATAAAGAAGGTCATCTTAGGGCACTAGTTTAACTCTGCATTAAAACACTGTGCAAAAACACAGAGTTGATGTATAAAGGGGAAAACAGTATTGGCAATATTTTCAGTTGCTCTGATTGCCATTTTATACTGGCAGAATTTACTCAATGGCTTTGCTTTCCTTAGTTGTGGGTACAAAACTGAGCCAGAATCAAGCACTCATCTGGAAGTTGGCAATGGATTTTGTTGGCTTGCCCATTTCTTTTGATAAGAAGGGGTTTTTTCCTTAGCATAAGATATAGTTGACCTTGAGTTGTCTGGAACGTTGTTAATGCTGAAGAAATGACTGACAAACAGCAATTATGGAGAAACATGTGGTTGTTGCTATTCCTATGCTCTCATCAGGTATTGTTACACAGTTGAGGTCAGACTGTGAGAGGTAACGTTGTGGATGAAACAGTGAAAAAGAAATAGCGTTATTTTCAAACTCTTTATTCATGACTGCAGATATTTGCTGTATGATTTGCCCTTTCTATCACAGTGACCTCTACAGACATGATGATGAAAAGTATTAACAAAAAGATAACAACTAATAGCCGGCATAAGAAGTTATTCACAAAGACTAATCTAAAAGCAGACAAATAATTGCATGAGCCGTTGCTGGCATCACAGGAAGTATAAAGTCAGATCTGGTTTTCAGACTTACTAGTGCAAAGACTCCCTGCTGAAAGCATGTAACAGATGCAGGATTTTCTCAAGGTTAAATGTGATTATAGTGCATGCACACATACAAATTGCAGTCAGAGATTGAATCACAAAATAATGAGATTTTTTCAGAAGGTAGTAAACTATTCCAATTATCCTTTCTACCTTTAAGATATGCTTGTGTTTTAAGTCTTTATACACTGTGTTTGTTGGGTAACTGCATTTAAGCTGCTATTATGTCATTGAACTTGTAGGTTTGTGCACTTCATTGTATTACTTGCAGAAAAAATTAATTTCATGTAAAAGATCTACAGTTTTACTTCTGTGTGTCAGCAGTCAGAATTATCTTCATATTTTTTTATTTTTTTTGTCTGATTCTTTACACATCTGAAATGAGGTAATAAAAATCACAAGAACATATTAATTAAATGGAAACTGCTGTAAGAAAATGAAATAGATATGAATAAGTAACATTCTGTGCTTCATACTGAAAACAGATTAGTTTCAATTTATTACTAACTGTCAAAATAAGTGACTTCAAAACTCCAAAATCCTATAGTGAGGTGGATTTTAAAAAAAAAATCTTTTATTATCTAATATTATAAAGCGATGGTTTAACTCAGATGGAAAATAATGAACTGGTTAGATTGCTGTGCCCAGAGGGTCTCTGAAGGCTGTGTCTGCCCTAGTGATTTGTCTTGGTGCAATAAGAAATATTCTGTGTGAATTGCCCAATGTTATCCATTTGTCTTTTTCTGGTTCAGGTTTCCATGTAGTTTGATGCACAAAAATAGAATTCCTTTTTGAAGAAATGAAATCAGAAGTCCCGATCCAAACGTGTTCCAGTGTAACACTTTTACATTAGACCCCCACGTTCTATGGTGATTTAAGAGAAAGTATCTGGTAAACACAACCAAAAAATTAGGTTATGCCAAGCGATTGTTAAATTCATGAAATGATGGTAGAACTAAGGGCTTAAACTGATTCAGTGTGATGCTGCAAAGAGTTAATTTTCAAATTAATATGTTAAACAAAGCATATTCTACTGTATTCTGTACTTGGTCCCAGCTCTGCCTCAGAAAGGACTGAATGCTTCCTCCATTCAGAGTAACACCATATTGTGCTATCCAGAAGTTTTTCACAAGCCTCCACCAAAAGAGTGCTATGCCTTCAAGGCATAACTAGAGCTCACTGGAAAGCTGTTCCTTTAAAAAATGCTCATTGAAAGATGCAGTTTCATTGAAATGGAAATGTACACAGTTTCATGGATTAAAAAGCCAGAAGGGAGTACTGTGATCATCTAGCCTGGCATACTGTACAACAGAGACCTCATGGCTGTCTTAGTTTCTTCCCATTTGAACTAGGTCATGTCTCTCGAAAGATAAAAAACCCCTCTACCTTTCTTTTTAAAAAGCATACTTCAAGGATGGGAGTGTCTATCACAATTTTCAATAAGGTACTCATCATTGGTAATTAAGATGTTAATTCTAAGTTTGTCTGTCTTCAGTTTGTAGCCCCTGGGTCTTGTTATGCCTCTGTCTGTGAGATTGAAATGAATTTTGTCTTCCTGTGTATATATTTATAGACTGTAATATAGCTATCCATTATACTAAGGAGGTGAAATTTCTTGATTCTCTCACTTCAGGTCATGTTTTTGAGTACTTTGATGGTTATATTGTGAATACTTAGATACTTACTGAAGTTAGTTTTGACTTGTGGATGCAGAAATCGGATATGTTATTTGAATACCTAAGTAGCTGATGCAAAGTAGTGTCTCCATTCCTGTTTGAGATTCTACTGTTTATACATCTATGTTCATGTTCTTTTTTGACTGAGATTAAGAAAAGTTTGGAGCTATCCAGATGGTCTAAACCTGCAGGGAGTTCTTTGCTTGACAGCTTGTATTGTGAGCTTTTAGGTGTTTGTAGCTTACAGCTCTGTTGTCACCTCTAGTGACACTAAATCATACGTTGTTGCATTCTTCCTTGATGCTAAGTCTTTTTTAGGCTACTAATTCTGGGGGAAGCTTTCTTTTAAAAAATCAGAGACCTACTGCATTTTTCGTTTACTGAACTGCAGTCTAGGTCACTGCTTTTGGTTTACTTAAAGCAAATCCCAGTTTGGGATGGACTTATCCAAACAGCAGCCTTCAGAAAAAGTAGAAAAGTTAAAAAGGAGGGGGAGGACTGGACTGACGATATAAATGATAGTTGTGTTGCCCTATCCATTTTGTGCCAGAGTTCACATGCTAGAATACTCAGCTGGGAGATCTTAGTGCACTTTCTTCCTTTGTGTCAGGAAAGACAAATTTACTTTTCCTACTCTCCATGAGAATACTTTTCTACATAGACAGAAAGTGATTTTTTCTGTCTTCCAGCGTGAATGTGTGAGTATTTCATGTAAAGCTGAGTAGAGGCATGAGTTTAGCAGTGTACTTCAGAGTATCTTCTTTTATTTCTTAACTAGAGCAAAGAATCACTTTGACCTCTCAATGGAACCTCTTGACCACCAAGACAATGATGATGCAAGTTTTTTCCAGTTTTGCTAATTACCATTTAAAAAAAAAGAATTCCTTATTTCTTGAAAAAAATAATCTCAGATTTGTGTTCATTCTTTTGGTGAGTAGTGAATATTTAAGCATTTTTCAAAAGGTAGACCTTAAATAATTTTTAGAATATGATTAAATTACTTTTAAACTTATTTTGTGGTACAAATATGCCATCTCTGGGATCTTCATTGTAGCTTATGCCAATATTACAGACAGGCATTGAAGTGAAGTTAAAAAATTGATGGCATTTAAGATAAAATTATTATGTATTGTGTGGCAAAATATTTCTAAAACATTTTCTTTCTAAAAGACAGAATCATATGCCAGTAACAAATAGTTTGGTCTTTGCAAAGGAATAGTATTTCCCAAGGAAGAGTGTGACAAGTATGGATATCAGTAGTATTACAGGCTCATTTTCATTTGTTTAAAACTTGCCTAAGTTTAAAAATTTGATGCAAAAATTTTCGTGCTGGTGTTTGCCTCAGCTAGTTTGTTATGGTCATTACAGCAAAAATGGCCCAGTAATTTAATAAAAAGAAATTTAAAAGAAGGGGGGGAAAAAAAGAAAAAAAATTGCTGTTTTTATTTAAATACTTTGTGGCTCTTGTGCTTTGACATGGGACTAGCTGCTACATCAGGAGCATGGCTTGGTTGACCAGTTGCAAAAGTCGACCCAAAGCTTCCACACTTGGTTCTTCCTTCCCCATTCCCTTCCTTAAAGATTTATAATCTTTTGAAAAACAGGGGTTGGTGTGCTCAGTGTATATATAGTCAGCAGGGACTTCTTGGAACTTAATTTCTAATACTCTATCATAATCACTAAGCGTGCTCTATACTCGCATAGTTTGTAATTGTAAGAGATGGCAACTGAATATATTTCTCCCCTTTGCGTCTCTTTCATCTAACAAGAGCTTGTGCATCCACCCCAGACATGCAGTTGTCTCATCAGTTAGCACCTGGGCCATTCCTACTGAACTAGTTCTGACTCAGAATAAATTTCTTTCTTAGAGTAGTTCTGAGCCAGAATAGCAATGAGGCATCAGCGCTGTGATTTGCAATGCGATTCTTTTCAGCTGGGCTGCTGTGAGCCCTGGCCTGGCTGCTGGTGCTTGGATTGGCTTGAGGTTGAAAACAACACGTCTGCTGAGTCTTAAAAGATTGAGAGAGAAACGGAATGGAAACTGGAGGATAAAGTTGAAAGTAATTGTGAAAAAGACTTTTTGGAAGGTAGCTTTATGCTGAGAAGCTGAAACTGAGAGATGGGAAGTATAAGTTTCATTTGCCTGTGTATCCACTGTCTTAGTCAAATCTCCTTTCTGCTTTGCGTACACAGTTCCACATTTCCTATGTAGTCACTCTAGTTCTTACTCCAAAGATGTCTCGCAGTTTTCAGTCTCATTCATAGCCATGTCCTGTCTCACCTTTTGCTAACATCTTAGCAAATTTTCCTCCCTACTCTCCATGTGGCAGAGACTTTCTTATCTAGTACAGGTACTAAAATACAATGAGTGTTTACCTCATTTCTCCTTGTGGCTTCTTTTTTCTAGTTTTTGCCCAACTACTCTTAGGCTTCTCCTCATCCTTTGCCTCTTTATCAGAATGCTCTTTCCAGACTCCTTTTCGTATCCATCCACTACTTTTTCCATGACCAGACACTCTTGAACTCTTTGCTCTCTGACAGTTAAGTGAATTCCAGTGCTTACTCCCTGACTGCAATCTGCACAATTGAGATTAAATCTGTAGATATTAAATATAGGTCTCAGTTACAACTGTATTTCAGCTTTGTTGGCCTGTTGTTTGACATGTAACCTTCTGCCTTCTGTGTTGCTCATTTTTGCTCTGAAGTCTGAATTACTGCATTTTCATGCTGCTCAATGTCTGAGCCTTCATAATCTTAATTATTTTATTTCTACAATCTTCCAGAGAAATGAGGGAGGAAAGAAAGTGGTTTTATCAATATAAAATAATCCAGGATATACAAACTGGAAAAAAAGAAACCTTAGAACCTAATTTTTCAGAGTCCTTAACATTATATGCTGTATATTAACTTCTGTATGTTGAAAGCAGAACTCCTCTGGATTACATTTAGAGCTATGTTATCAGCATTTTTGCAAAAGATATTTAAGGAATAAGTTGGAATGGGATATGTGTGGGCACAATTAATGATGCCTCAGAAAGGCTCGGTTTAAGTGCCTTATCAATGTTATTAAGGCATGCAGCAGTAGGACACAATCCAAGTTTTCCGGGGAAGCTATCACTTGTTTTGATCATGATACCTTCTTTTCAATTGTGCAGTTGTTTATTACACAATTTTCAGGTGCTGCAGCAAATGAAATAAAAATTCTACTTACAATCATGGTTTTCTATCAGAGCAGATTCCTCCTGAGCATCAATTGAACCTGGAGTTTCCTGGGAAAGAATAGTGGATGTTCATGAAGTACCATAGTGTTGTTAGTCAAAGGTACAGGGAGGCAGAATTACTTCTAGATTGGTGGATATAAGTCTGTTTTGAATGTATGATGTGCAATCCGAATAGCATTGTATTAATTTATCAAGGTAACTGTGGTAGCTGAAGTTGAAATGTTAATCTGTGAAAAATAACTACTTCTCTGTTCTTAACATAAACTTTGGAAAAGTATTAAATGCTAAGGGGACTTAAAAAAATAAGTATAGTGTTACACAGTGCAAATGGACATAGTTTGGGTGTAATTGTTATAAAAAATCAGCTGCTATAGTTTGCTGATAAGCAGTGCTTAGACAATAAACATTAATTATCTGAGGTTCTTTGACTGACTAGGACACTATCAGCATGCTTTTACATAAAAAGTGTTTACTGGCTACCGAACTCTTATAAATGGAAATACGTTTAACTGACATTTGGGACTCTGTAAACCTGAGCTACTTCTTTCAACATATAAGGTAGGATTTAATAATCAAAATAGAAGTGTCTAGTGCTATTTGAAATGCCCTACCACATTTAACCTAGCCTCCAGCTGTCACTCCAGAAGTACTCAGATTTCCTCTAGTCTCATGTCTGCTAGCCCCAGGTCTCAGATACCCTAGGTGTCTGAAAAATCCACGTTTGAGCCACTGAGTCAAAGTTCTCTATTTCAGATGTACATTTTTGATCTAAGTTGTACAGATCTTGGTTCGGGGAACCAGAGCTTAGAGATCTCCTGAATTAGGGAGATATTTTTCTTAGAGATTTTTAATTTTCATAGCCCTTGGTAGAATTATGTTTCCCCATGAATATTTTGATAATTTTTGAGTGACATTTAGCACCCCTGAGTCTATGGATGTGTTTGAAGAATTATCTTCTGTTTGTTTTGAATCTTCTGTTAGCTATTTTCCTGTATTTTTACCTACTGCTTCTATTGGAAGAGACAGTAAAAAATGCTTTTCTTTCACGTTCTTAATGCCAGTTTTAATATATGGTCTTTGGTACATCCCTATCTCTTTTCTAGGCTAAAGAATCCTGGTCATTCTTTGTGCAGAAATTGTGTCAGCTTTGATCCATTCTTTGTCCTTGTCTGTACCTTATCCAATTATATTTCCTTCTTTTTGTGTTAAGAAGGACCACCAGATTTATACACTCTATTTATATTGGGGCTGTGCTATTTATGTATTCTGTGACAATAATAATAATCATAATAATTTTTCTCTTTGCTAATTTTTTAAACTATTATTAAGCATATTCCTGATATTTCCAGAGAGTGATGTAACTCCAGAGGTCTTGCTGTTGAAGAGTATACACTTCAGAGTCTACCACTGTGTATGTAAAGCCAGAATTATTTTTCATTTGGTCTGTGAATTTATATCTGTCTATATTGAATTTTTGTCTGCTTCTTAATTGCCATAGTCAGACAATATCATGATATTTGAAACAACCATTACTTTACAAAAGCGAGTAAACTATAAACTTCCAGCCTTCTGTCACATAATTTATGAATTTGTTGAACAGCACAGATTGCAATACAGGTCCCAGGAAGATGCTACGATTTTTACGGTGAAAACTGACGAAGTATTCCTACACAGCTCTCCAAAGGACCCACAGCTGGCCGAAGCTCAGCTATCCAGACAAGTGTCGTGGTTTGACACTGGCTGAATGCCAGGCACCCACGAAAAGCTGCTCACTCACCTTCCCCTACTACAGCTGGGCAGAGGAGAGAAAATTTAATGAAGGGTTCATGAGTTGGGATAAGGACCAGGAGAAAACACTCCAAGGGCAAAACAGGCTCAGCTTAGAGATATTAAATAAATTTATTACTAACAAAATTGGAGGAGGATAATGAGAAGTAAAATAAGCCCTTAAAAACACCCTTCCCCGTCCCCAACTCCTCCCTCCTTCCCACTGACAGTACAGGAAGACAGGGCATAGGGGTTTTGGTCAATTCATCACTGAGATTTCCTACCACTGCTCAGGGAGAGGAGTCCTTCCCCTGCTGCACCGTGGGGTCCCTCCCACGGGCGACAGTTCTCCGTGAAGTTCTCCAACGTGGCTCTATCTAACGAGCAACAGCTCCCTGCGACCTGCTAAAACATGAGTCCATCCCATGAACAGCAGTACCCCTCAACCTGCTGTAGTGTGGGTCACTCTTCCATGGAGTGCAGTCCTTCAAGGACAGGTTGCTCCAGCCTGGGAGCAGGGCCTCCTTCTCTCTCCATGGGTCTCCCACAGGATCACAGCCTCCTCCAGGCATCCACCCACTCCAGCATGGGCACCTCCCCCACGGGCTGTGGGTGGATGTCTGCATCCCCTATGGACCTCCATGGGCTGCAGGGGCACAGCTGCTTCACCATGGTCATCACCACGGCCTGCAGAGGAATCTTGGCTGTGGTGCCTGGAGCACCTCCTCCCCCTTCTTCTCCACTGACCTTGATGCCTTCATGTAGTTCTCCTCTCACAAATTCTCGTTCCTACTCAGGCTGGAATTAAAACTGGGCCCCAAACTTTGTTTTGATTTCTTCTTAAATATATTGTCACAGAGGCATGACCACCGTCTCTAATTGGCCCAGCCTTGGCCAGCAGCCTGTCCATCCTCATAGCCATCAGGGATTGGCTCTGCCAGCCATGGTGGAAGCTTCCAGCAGCTTCTCACAGAAGCCACCTCTGTGGCCCCCCCACTACCAAGAACCAGGCCGTGCAAAACCAACACAACTTGTGTTTGGCAACTCCCCAAATATGCTAACATATTTAAGGAAGCGCAGAAAATACCAGACAGAGAGAGGAGGAGAGAGCAAAAACAGTGAGAGAAACAGTAGAGGCAACATCAAGGATGAGGAGATGTTCCAGGTGCTGGAGCATATATACATATATATATATATATATATATATAAATATTTGTCTGGCCAAATCTGTGTCACTATGGATGATCAAACACAACAGTATTCCAAACATGGCTGCTGGTGATCCATCAACAATTTTTCCCTGGTTGTCATGTAGTAGAATCCTCTTTAATTTAAGTATTCTTGGTAATGCAGCAAATGATACTGTAAGCATTAGATAAGTGCCCAGATCTCCTTTTTTTATTGTTCTCCCCCCCCAACTCATTTTAACATGTAGTAGTCTATGAAAATTAAAAATATTTCAAAGTGATTGTAAACATTTTCTTATTTATCTAACAGAGGTATAATTGCTAAATTTCTCACAGTAACTTTGAAATATGTGCAACTGTATTTGTATGCACCAATCATAAATCACAGAGGGAACAGGGTAAAAAAAAATCACTCAGAAAGACTCTCCTCATTACATTATAATGTCTTTAAGGTATGTCACATGTTAGAGCTAAACTGCTTGACAGGTAGCCATTTTAAAGGCTTTTATGAGTATAATCAATGTAATTCTCAATAGTTATATTTCTAATAACCAATTTGCTGACTTCATGTTCTTGTCAGGATAATTTATATATATATACACCATATGTTCTGTGAAATTTTTCTTTGCCCAGGTGAGCATTTAATCTTCCTTTCTCCCTAAAGGAATTACCCACATCCCTGAAATCAGAGGATCCTCTACTTATTTTTCCCGTCTGTCAAACATTCCAGCCGTAAGACCTCAAGTCATAATGATCATCTTTTCAGCAGAGGGCAGCATATGGCATTCTCAGAGTCCATCAATTCCACTGTTTAATTGGCTGTAGGAATCACTGTTGAGCTAAACCTGATTCTGAAGCCCTTCCAACTCTTCTTGACTCTTAGGCAGGATTCAGATTTTGGTATCCTTTGTGATTGTATAGAATATTTCTCAGAGGAATGATCTGTAGTAATGAATCCATTGAAGAAAATGCAAGTTGTTTTTCCTTTTTCTTTATTGTTACAAGAAAGGAATATTCCTCTTGTTGAAATTTTCTTAGTAATGATAGTAAGGATTACATGGTTCCAATAAATTGAATAGATGCTAAATATTTGCCTATCAGATAATTTTCATCATTGGTAATCTTAAACCCTTGTCTTCATGATAATGGTAAATCTGTTGTGGGGAGAAAGGCTTGACAAACCATTTGATATTGGGAATCAGACTGCCTAACACTCTGAGCTACTAATTCTGTTATACAATAATTTCAAAAAAAGAAACATTTATTTTTTTCACAAAAATTTTTCTCTTCCATTCTGTGTAGAAAGAAGAATTAGTTTGCATCATGTTTTGTTATTCACATTTTGATTTTTTTAATTATATCACATTTTACTCTTTTTTCTTTTCTTTATTTTAAGTTACAACAAACGCTTTCTGATTTACATATGTTCAAAAGTTCTCAAAATGGCAGTTGATATTTTTTGCATGCTGCAAAGGTCTCTTGATAGATTAGGAAGTTTAACACAGTTTTTACAGCATCACACAGTATCTGTTTTCTGTGAGCTACAAAATCACAGAATATTTTGGATTGTAAAGGACCTTTCAAGGTCATCCTCTCCAACCCATCTGCAATGCGCAGGTACCTCTTCAACTAGATTAGGTTGCTCGTAGCCACAACCAGCCTGGCCTTTGGTTTTTCTGTGGATGGGGCATATACACAGAACTGTATGGAATTACTGATTCTTGTAACCTTGATGGTGGAATAAAATAAGAGAAAGAAATGTTTTAAGAATTGCTCACATTTTTTGTTTAGTAACTCTGGGGGAATGTATTGTTGTATGAGTCATCCTGAATTTCTGTGTTGCTGTTGCTTGAAGTATCTGTTGTTTTTCACTGAAGGGCAGAAAATTTGTAGGTGGACTATCTTTTGATAAAATTTCATGCCAGCAAGTGTCTTGGCGGTGACAGTGGATGCCCAAAACACAAATGTAGAAATTGTTTGTTGCTCCATGTACCATAATACCATGAGCATTAACATGAAAGAGGTATTTCTGAATCACTTTAAGGAGGAAAAAAAAAAAGTAGTAATTTGCAGCTCTTAACTAGTTAATAGGCTGTTATGAGTTGATTGAATCTTGCTGTAGAGGAGACCGAAAACCTGTTGACTTTGTATATAGGGAAACATATTCTAAACATATGTTGACATTTAAGCATGGTTGACATTAAAGACAAAACCTTGAAGGAGGCTTGGATTAGCTCACACTTTTTGGAGGGCCAGATAGAGGTTTGTTGGTCTAGCAGCAAAAGGGTTTTATTCTAAGTGCTTAAGTTGTTCATCTTTGGCTGGGTATTAAGACTGCTGGGCTTCATGAAAATATGGGTTTTGAATATCGTGGTTGACTGTCTTGGGAAGTTTCATTCTAGCCTCTTAGGAACCTTTGAAGCATTTGACTCAGTCACTTAAGCATTTTCCCACTGTTAATGTAATGTGTTTGTACAGTTCCACTATGCCTCCTGTTTATTCTATTTTATTTTTCATATTTATTTTAAAAACTCCAAATATATTTTCTATATATTAAATGTGTAACATTAATTTGTCTGACACCACCTTTTTCAATTTTGTTTCTTGTTCTCATTTGCTGAAATTGCACAGTCATGGAGAATCTGTTCTTTCTCTACTTTGATATCCTCAGATATCGGTATCCTTTCCATAGGAATATTTCCAATCTTACTACTGACTAGCAATGAAGCACATGGAAGTGAGTGTGACAGCCTATGTAATTTAGAACACTTAATTTATCTATTATATCATCCATTGAGTGATAGCATAATTTGGGCAATTTTAAGTGTGGCATAACCACCCAGTGAGTGGTTAAACCTCTACAGTGTAGCATGTCTGACATACGGTTTGGCAGCTGGAATTTAGTCTCTAAAAAACCCCAAAAGATCCCTTGAAGAACTTCAGCTTGGAATGCTTCCTGAGCACAAACACTGCTTGTGGTACTTCAGTAAAGAAATCTTGGAGCCTTCAACCTATTGTTTCAAAATGTCTGAAATGGTTATGACACTGCATACACTTGGAAAATGTTCTTTTAAACAAAAAGTTTTGAACCATTCCTCATTTTTCCTGACCCTGAGGTTAATATGTATTCTGAAAGTTCTTTAGAACAAGCTGAGGAGGTTATTGAAGTTATGCTGGGGAAAATACTGTCTCAAGACTTTTTCTGAGTTTTCTCTCTATTTTGTCAGAGCGGAGGACAAGTTCTCAATATTGGATATAAGCTTTCCATTTTCTATACTGGTCCTATCAACATCATAGTTAAATAGTTTTCAGCTATCATTTAAGACTTGCTTAAGGCTATTTCACACTATTTTAACTGTTGAAAATTACTTAAGCGGGGGCTTTGCATCACTTTGTTTCTGGGAGTGCCCACTCTTGGCAATTAAATTGAACCTTGAAGTAGGATAGCTATACAAACCTTACTGAATTTTGAATTCCAGCTTGCATAGCTATGTCACATTTGCTTGAATCCAGAACAGCCACTTCATCTTCGACCTCTCAGCCCTGCTGCTCAAGGGAAACATACAAAATACCTTCAAAAGATAATTCTGGAACTAAAATTCATAACTCTGCTGGGCACTAAAAACCGTGGACTCAACAGAGACATTGCTTTTATGGCACATTATATTTTTTGCCACCCTAGGATAACCTTTCCATGCTGCACAGACAATAAATTACTTGTGTCTCTTTTCCTCTCCATCTCTCTGTCCCATAGGAGCAAACAAATGTATTGTCTTTCCCTTTGTAATATTTCTCTGCCTCATATTTATGAGCTATCTTATCTTTTAGTTAATTCAATTGGTTTGATTAAATTAAAACCAGAGCACTTGTTCTCAACTTTTATTTAGTTTGAAAGATTGCTATTTCTACTTCAGGCTGGAGAAAAGTTTTGAATACCTGAAAGCTTGTCATTTTTCCCTCAAGTATTTCATTTAGTCTACTAAAAGATAGCAACACTTATTATAAACACTGCATATTTGTACTATTAGAACACATGGCTAGAGTAGTACCACTTAATACACATTAACGTCATGATTACATACAACTGATTTCTCCCATTTGTTTCCAGGAGTTTTATAGTGGTTCAATCTCCTAATAAACAATTTCGCCTGTCCAAACTCCTAAGTAGCTATATTTTTGTATTTTTAATATTTTCTATTTATTATTCTTGTGTTATTGTGCATGTGGTTTGTAAAACATTTTGAGACTGATCTGGCTGAGGAGCGATGTGTGTTTGTCCTATTTCTTGTTTTCCAACAAAAATGGAAGCAACTAAAGAAACAAAATGCACTTGATCATAAACGTCCCTCTTTCCAAGATTAAATGCTCTCTACAGAATTTGTTAATTTCTTGGTGCTCAGTAACATCCTCTGAAAAGGTGGTAAATGTCAGGCTGTAGCATCAGTAACTGAACTCTATTCAGTTTCTAATACAGTCAATAGTGCTTTGATAAAGCTGGAAAATGCTGAAATGCTGACAGTTTTTAAGATAATCCTTTAAATAGTGGTTGCCAGTACCAATAAATTTTAAAACCAAAAAAATACTGCTTAGAAAAAAATGCAATAAAATTATGTGTATGTTATTACATACTCTTCACCTCAGAGATTCCTCAGTGAAAAAAACCCCAAAATAAATAGCATATGCTGTCTCTGCAGGTCTCAGACATCACAGGAGATTCTTCTGAATACACCCTCATGGTTTAGTGCTTATTCTTAGATGGGAGAAACAATGCCATAAATTCGAATCTTGCATCTGTCTCTGGTTTTATAAAACTTCAGTAAAACAAATGAAAGAAAATAAAGAAGGTGCAGTATTTGGGCTCATGGCATTATGACATACCATCTGAGTAGACAACACAAATAGCCTGCAGCATAGATCAACTTTATCTGTGGTCTTGTCATGTTTCATAAACTGGAGCAAAACTGGGCTTGCTCAGCATAAGATACAAAGCCTGTAAGAAAACTGTTCATAATTCACAAAGTGAAGCATGTGGTTCTGCTGTTCTGCAGTATCTTTTCGAGATCTATAGAATGTCTTATTACAATTAAAGAGGATATTTTTTTTCTCAGTGGAGGATGATAGGAGAAGAAACTTTTCATTACTTTTCAAATCTTTTCATTAGCACCTTCCCGTTAGTGTTTTTTCTCCTTTTTTTTTTT